>CAJQZJ010032584.1:2550864-2569863 GCA_907164525.1 Lophiomys imhausi | reverse complement strand
AGGTGGTTGAAGAATAGACAGCTAGAGTCTCATAGTTAAATTTTGAAGTGTTTAGGAATCAAGAGGGTGTTATAGATCTAAGAAGATACTCTTAAAAGTGTGTTGCAAGATAGTATGAATGTTGAGTCATATATAGACCTTTAAACTCATGGAGTTGGTTAGATAGTAGAATGTTAAAGTCAGGGGCCAAATATGTATAAACTGGACATTGGGAAGGTATACTGGGCCATTTAACTCTCATAAATGTGGCATATTTATATCTATTGTTTTGTATAATACTTACTGTTATAAGAGAAGGAACCATCTGTTGGACTGAAAGGGGAAACTTCTGGGGGGAAGAGGGTGGAAAGGCGGGATAGGAAGGGGGAATAGGGAGGAGTTTGTTACTGAGATGTAACTTGAAGAAAAAAAAATAAAGTATTTAAATAAATAAATAAATAAATAAATAAATAAAAACTATGTCAAGTGTCTTCTAAGCAAAAGTAGGAAAGGCATAAATGTTAGAGGAATGAATACAGGGGTGAAAATCTGTAAATGCTGATGTTCCTTAACGTAGAATTTCTTGTCAGCATGGCTAAGGACGCTCTGTAGACCCATCTAAACAGAAGAGCTCTGTGATTCTTCTACGATCCATCCAGTCTTGCACGTATAGCAGAAGACAGCATTTGAGGTGGGCACCCTGCTTTTGTAATTGCTTTCTATTATATGCAATATTTCATTTACCATTTTTCACTGGTGGTGTTTGCTTTAGAAAATGTCTCATGTAGCCCAGGCTGGCCTAGAACTTACCATGTAGCTGAGGGTGACACTGAACTTCTGATTCTCTTTCTTCTACTTCCAGAGTGCCTGGATTATAGGCATGTGCCACTATATTGGTTTATATGTGATAGGGATCAGACCTGGGACTTTGCACATGCTAGAAAAGTGCTCTACCATGGGAGTTCTTCCCCAAGGAACTTAGCACATTCAGGTCAATAATATAGCCAGCAGATCTGGCTTCGGGGATACCACTGATGTCTTCCCTCCAACCCTTCAATGGCCTGAATAGCACCTTCCAGCACTATGAAAGCTAGTCAGCAGGGAGGAAGTTTTCAACTCACTTCCAGCTTGATTTCTCTGTGTCTTGCAATCAAACTGTGTTGCTTTCAGCAATAAAAATCTTACTGTCTAGCCATGCTATGCAACCAAGAGCCTATGATGGTTAAGAGGGGTTGTTTCTGGAGCCTCACTGACCCATCATACCTTGTAGGGAGGAAGACCAGCCTGGTATTGGGATTGTCAATTTAATAATCCATGTTTTTTAAACTATATTTTAAAATTATTTTACAGGTAATAGATCCCCTCCCCAATTCCCTCTGTATGATTTGCCCGCATGTGTATATTTGCACCAGGTACATGCCTGATGCCTGCAGAGACCAGAAGAGATGCCAGGTCCCCTGGGACTGAGTGGAGTTTCTGATGGTTGTAAGGCTCCCTCTGGGTTCTGGGAAATGAACCCAGGCCCTCTGGAAGAGCAGTCAGTGCACTTAGCGACTGAGCCATGTCTCTAGCCCCTCTTTAGGGGTTTTTGTATACACCCCTACTTCCCTTTCTCCCCTTATTTCCCCCATGCTTAAAATTAATGCCATTGTTACTCTCCTCCCATAATATGTCTTCTACCATCACCTTTTTCCTTAAGACTGCTTCCCTGGTTCTGATCATGGGCCAGTTCTGGGCTCTACATATAATCTAAATTAAACTCACAAATCTAATATTTTAAAGCTGGGCTCCATATATGAAAGAGAATATGCAGTATTTGTCTTTGGGGCCTGGGTAATCTTACCTAGTAAAAAAATTTCCAGTTCTCTCTGCTTTCCTGTAAATTTCATAATTTCAATTTTCTTTATAACTGTGTAAAATTTCATCACATGGAATTTTTATTATTCATTCATCAGTTGATGGACAGCTAGGCAGGTTTGATTTCTTAGTTATTGTAAGTAGAGCAGCCATGAACATGGAAGTGTGCATTTCTCTGTGGAAAGTAGAATCTTTTGGACATATGACTAGGAGTGGTATAGTGGTTTCACCAATTTACATCCCCACCAACAGTGAATAAGGATTTCCTTTTCCTCATATCCTCACCAGTGTTTGCTTTCATTTATCATAGCCATTCTGATTGATAAGAGATGGAATCTCAAAGTAGTTTTAATTGTTATTTCCCTGATGACCAATGATATTGAGTAAAAATTAAAATCCTTATTAGTTATTTCCATTTCTTATTTGAGGGACTCTATTCAGTTCCATGGCCCATTTTGGGGTGGGGTGGGAGTGGTTTGGTTTTTTTACATTAATTTTAAATCTTTTGTTTATTCTAGATGCTTCCCTGATTTCTTTCTCATTTTGTTGATCACTGGTGTGTAGGAAGGCTAGTGACTTTTTGTGTTAATTTTGTATCCTGCCACTTGGCCAAATGTGATTAGCAGGTCTATAAGTTCTCTGGTGGAGTCTTTCAGATCTGTTCTTTATAACATCATACAATCTGCAAATGAGATAGTTTGACTCCTTCCTGATTGTATTCCTTTTATTCCTTCTCTTGTCATATTGCTCTTGCTAAGCTGTGCGGTATTGTATTGAACGAGAGTGGAGAAAGTAGACGTCCTTGTCTTGTTTCTGATTTTAGTGGAGATGCTTTGAGTTTTCCTCCCAGTTAACATAATGTTTGGCTGTAGGTTTATCATATAAAACCTTTATTATGTTGAGGGTTTTTTTGTTTTGTTTTGTTTTACCTATTTCAAGTTTCCTCAGGACTTTTAACATGAAAGGATATTGGATTTTGTCAAAAACTTTTTCCGTGTCTATGGAGATGGACTGTGTGACTTCTGCCCTTGAATCCATTTGTGTGATGTGTAACACTTATTGATTTATGTATAAAGGACTACCTCTGCATCTCTGGTGTAAAGCCAGCTGGATCATGGTGAATGATCTTTTTGATGTATTCTTGAATTTGGTTGACAGGTATTTCTTTGAGAATCTTTGCATGCAAGTTCATTGGGTAAATTGATCTGTAATTTTATTTTTTGCTGTATTGTTATCTGTTGGTATCAGGGTAATATTAGCTTCATAGAAACAGTATGGTAGTGTCCCTTCTTTTTCTATCTTTTTGTTTTTTTGTTTGTTTGGTTTTGGTTTTTTGAGACAGGGTTTCTCTGTGTAGCCCTGGCTATCTTGGACATGCTTTGTAGACCAGTCTAGCCTCAAACTCACAAAGATCCGCCTGCCTCTTCCTCCCGAGTGTTGGTATTAAAGGTGTGTGCCACCATATCTGGCATTTCTTTTTCCATCTTAAGTAATAATTTGAGAAGTATTGGTGTTAGTTCTTTGATGATCTGGTAAAACTCATCAGTGAATCCATCTGGGCTTGGATTTAATTTTTAGTTGGGATGTTTATAATTGCTGTTTCATTTTCACTGCTTGTTGATTTTTAAAATTTGTTTATCTCTTCTTGCTTTAATTTGGCAAGTCATATGCATCTGTAAGTTAACTCGTTTCTTTTAAAGATTTATTTTTATTATTTTTGTGTGTGCATGTGGGGAGGGCGGGTGGGGGTGTGTGCATGTGGTTAAGTTCATGTGAATGCCTCTGGGCCCTGGCCCTCCAGGCAGTATCAGGGGTTAGTTACCTAGTATGTAGTGCTCTTGCGAAGAGAAGAGATGAAACCTTTAAGAAGTGGGGCCTGTTGGAAAGAAGCTCAGTCTCAGGGGCCCCTGAAGGGAATTCAGGGCTCCTGGCTATCTCTCTTGTTTACTTCCTGGCCACCATGGAAAATTCCACCAGGTTTTCCATATCATCTCAGCACATGAAATCAAGTATCTGCCCATGTCCAAGGCAAGCCAGTTTTCCGCTTGTTCTTTGAAGTTTTACGGGCAGCAAATACTTAAGTCCTGGGGTTCCTAGGTTATTTCTAAACAACAGCTTTCAAGTAATTTAGCATTGTTTCATGTCACTAGTTAAGCATATCAGGTAACGTGCGTCTCCAGATATAAAGTCTTCTTGACCTTTATGTGTCAAGAAAAAAAGGAGTGTTTTGGTCTTTCAAGGCAAAGTCAAAACAGAAACTAATGTCCATTTATCAGCTCAGGTCTGTTATATCCAATGTGAATGTCAGAATAAGCCCTACCAAAAACTCCAAGTCAGAGCATCTCCCAGAAAAAGGCTTCCAGGGTTGGACAAATTAATTTCTCCTCCTCATTTCTCTTGCTCTCATTTTCCTTAAGGGACTTGAAACCAACCTTCCGATGAAACAGACAAAGGTGCATCTCTCCAGCTCTGAGGTTTGGTCACGTCTCTTACTTACGCTGTCCTTACACGTGGCCATAAATATTTGCTGGTGTGACCAGGCACATCAGGGCAACACTCACAGCTCTGAAGCTAGGGAAGGATCAGGCCCCCTGAGCAGACTGTTTTGGTAGAAATGGATGTGAGAACCCTACTAAAGATGGACTCATAGTAGAAGGGAGAGAGAACCCCACTAATGAGGGGCTCATAGATAGCAACACTCAGCCTATGTGGCCAGAACTTGATTAAACAGTGTTGCTCTGGGTCTGTCAAATGAAAGCATTTTGATGTTTCAAAACCCTCCCTGACCACCGTCCCCACCCCCAGCACACACATGAATTACAGTCATATGCTTATTTCTACCTGAGGTGGAGAGCCTGGGGCAAGAATCTTTTCACAGAACTCTGTATTCCACATCTCCAAGACTCAGAGGATCTTTCAAAAATATTATCCAATGCAGAACTGAGGAAACTGATTGTCTTTCCCGAAAGGCTAGTTCTCTCTTTTCTCTTTAATCTCATCATTCCCTAGAACAACAAAAACATCTGAATGTAAGAAAATCCACGGGGTTGCTCTGAGCCCTAAACCCCTGTGCTTTATTAAAGCCAGTAAAGCAGACTATAGTTGCTTAAATGTTTCCAATTCCTTTCTACAGTGACTTCTAAAACTAACAGCTAATCCAGCTCTTGTTTTGTGTCTATTTTTCTTGTTAAAAATAGATGTTCCAGGATCTAGTGTTTGTTATAAAAATAAAACTTATTTGCAATACCATCAAAGAACCTAATGTCAAAAAATTACATTTAGATTGACCTAGAGAGAAGAGGCACAAAGTATTAAAATGGTTGCCACAGCTGGAGTTCCTGTTTGATGATATTAACCTCAAAATGATACAGATGTGTACACATCTTAGAATGTAGGTTAGTTTCATCAGAATCTACTTTTAGTGTTTGAGGGGCTTGTAGGGCTAGAGAGCAGGAATTAAACTTCACTGTGATCAACCCTCATATAACAGATTCTTGGTCTGTGATTTGAATTAGAGCAACTTAATCATGTTACAAAAATGAAATTAATAACAGTTTCAAACACTTGTGTAACGAGAGCAATAGAATCCAGGTGCACCAGATCCAACCCTCTCTACCCAACTACCACCATCTGGTGACTCACATCCCTACTTTAGAAGTAGTCCCATCATTCCACCCAGTTAGGTGTGATTAGAATCACCCACATTCAGGGAGGGAAATGAAAGAGGTAAGCTCGATTTTTTTTTTTTTTTTTTGGTTTTTCGAGACAGGGTTTCTCTGTGTAGCCCTGGCTGTCCTGGACTCACTTTGTAGACCAGGCTGGCCTCGAACTCACAAAGATCCGCCTGCCTCTGCCTCCCAAGTGCTGGGATTAAAGGCGTGCGCCACCACCGCCCGGCCGTAAGCTCGATTCTTTTTTTTTTTTTTTTTTAAGATTTATTTATTATGTATACAGTGTTCTGTCTGCAGGTATATCTGCAGGCCAGAAGAGGGCACCAGATTTCATTATGGATGGTTGTGAGCCACCATGTGGTTGCTGGGAATTGAACTCATGACCTCTGGAAGAGCAGCCGGTGCTCTTAACCGCTGAGCCATCTCTCCAGCCCATAAGCTCGATTCTTAATAAGGTTTAAATATAAATGTTTGTATTTAGAGTTTCAGTTGAGTATTTTCAGCTGTGAGGGTGAATGCGCAGCCACTAGCTTCTCCCTCCTAAGGGATCTTGACTTTGGTGCTTTGGATGACATGAAGTCACAGTCAAGGATGAACAAAATCAGGAGAAGAGGCTGATGGGAAATACTTGTACTGATGTTCCCTGCAAAGTAATTATTAATAAATTTCCTGAAAAGTTGGTGAGATTAGAATACAGAACAAAGAAGTTTCCTACCCCCTCATAAGATTCTCAAAAACAGAAGGCTTAAGAAAAAGAAAGGTCGAAATCCAAATGAGGTGTAGATACATTCATGGAGACTTGGATGCCACTGGCTGGCGTGGGTAAGTGACTAGCCCACCCACTGATGTGCAGGAGCTTTAGGAAGCACGTTCTTGAGACTGAGGAGAAGAGGGGTTAGGGTTGGGCACAGTGAAAAGCTGTACTGTGTGGCTAGATATCCCAGTGAGCAATCCAGTCACCTGTGTAGAACAGCAGTTCTCAACCCCTGGGTTGTGATCCCTTTGGGGGCTCAATATAAGGTATCCTGCATATCAGATATTTACATTGCAACTCATAACAGTAGCAAGATTACAGTTATAAAGTAGCAACAAAAACAATTTTATGGTTGGGGTCACCACAGCAATAGAAATTTTATTAAAGGGTCGCAGCGCTAGGAAGTTTGAGAACCACTGCTGTAGAAGATGGCAGCATCTTCAGGGGTGCCTCACATTGGGGGGGAGAGAGGACAAAAATTTTATACTCTTAGCTTTATTAGTTACTAGATATTGCCACCTGTGAAGATGAGACCTTAGACTATGCACTCTTCAGCTGAGGCAGAGAACAAGGTGGCTGATAGCTTAGGACATCCCAGCAGTTGGAGGAATAAGTGTATCATTCCCAAAGGAGGATTCAGGCTGACCATGACCACATCACATCCATCATAGTCCATTCACTGCAGTTTCAGATCCATTGATTTGAACAGTTTCTTGTTTCAATGGCTCCAGGGTTCCAGTGGTCTCTCTCCCGATATGAGACTTAGGAGAGGAAGGTTGAAACGCAGGCCCAACAAGTCAGCTGGTCTTAGGGCAGAACTAATAATCTTTTTTCTTCCTTCTTTCTTTTTCTTTTTTTTCTTTTTTCTCCCTTGTAGATTTCCCTGACATTGATCTGACATCCCTGCTGATGACTCAGTGGCTTACATAGATACTGAAGGATTGGGACTATTCATTTGTTTCTTCCTTGTCAAAATTAGGGAAGGGCCACTTTGGTCCAGAAGGGACCCAACTAAATCTCGTGGATGTCAGATATGTCCTCTGTGTCCTCATTGTGCAGCGACAGGGATCAGTCACTTGTCAAGGCAGTGATTCCTCTCTCTGCCTGCCTATTCCTAGAAACAAGGAGCCCAAGCCTCAGCCATAGCCTAATACTGTCTCATGGGACCCTGAGCATAATCCCAACCATGTCAGATAAAGAGTTTAAACATGTGATTTTCAGAGCTACCCCAAGAAAGAAAGGGATGAGGATTTTATAAGCAGTATTGATTGGACATAGGGTACCAGTCTTCGGAAGTGCATACATTCTTAGTCAGGGGGTCTCTCTTCAGCTGAGTCAGTCCTTAGATAGCAGCAGATATCCCAAGGCAGCCATCTGTGCTTTCTCTACAGGCACGAGCCTTTCCTTTTTGAAGAGAGATCTGAGCTGTCCATTACCATGGCTACCATTTCTGTTGAAGTCAAAGTCAGATAGAGTCCTGTGTTAGCTCTATGTGGTCCTAAGAAAATAAATAAAACTTGTAGACTCTCAATAATGATGAATCTGATTTCCTATCCTGAATATAACCACACAGACATAAGATTTTGTTTCACATTATAAAACCATCAGCACATAATAACTACATTTTCTTTCTTTCTTTTTTTTTTTTTTTTTTTTGAGACAGGGTTTCTCTGTGTAGCCCTGGACTCCCTTTGTAGACCAGGCTGGCCTTGATCTGGCAGAGATCCGCCTGCCTCTGCCTCCCAAGTGCTGGGAGTAAAGGCGTGACCCACCATGCCTGGCAATTACAGACAGCTGTGAACTGCCATGTGGGTGCTGGGATTTGGACCGGTGTCTTTTGGAAGAACAGCCAGTGCTCTTAACCACTGAGCCATCTCTCCAGCCCTTCTTTCTTTCTTTTTTAGTGTAGAATACTCTTTTCGACAATGACATCTGCATTTTTATGTCCTTACATTTTTTTTTTAACCAGAAAGAGGGTCAGCTTTAATGCCGCCTTTGAGGATGAGATTATGAAAACCCGAAAAGCCAAGTTCTGCTTCAATGCAGGAGGTGATCATTTTCAGTAAGCTGGAGACAGTTCACATCCCCCTTGTAATTATAGCTAGCACACAGTCATTACATGAAAAAGCCTCTTAGTGATAACAAAGTAATCTAATCTGCCCAGTATGGGGTCATTTTCCTGTTCTAAAAGTGCCAAACACAATTAATGTGGAAGAGCTTTCAAAAGGACACTGAACTTTCAGCTCTGGGATTCAAGGTTACCCCAGCCCACGCAGGAGGCAAGTTCTCTATTTTCAGGACTAGTCATCCACAAATGGACCCTCATGACATAATTGGAATATAAAACTATTGAAGTGCCAGATTTATATCTATGAGGTCAATCTAAACCAACGAGATCTTATTCTTACAAACGGCTCCGTCTCCCTTGTGATGCTGTGGTTTATAATAGAGTTATTATAGCTTTGACCACAGCTGTGCCACTCTGACAGCTTCCCCACCTGTCTCCTCAGGCGTGGAATGTTGGTTGTAGTCACTCTTGAAACCTGTTAACGAGCCCTCAGCGTTGCACAGTGTCACTTACCCTTCTTTGGGCATGGTTATTTCCTCAAGGAGTCAGCGTAGCTGGAGGACAAGGACTATGCCACAACATTCCCAATAGGCCCCGAAGTGCTCAGCATTAGAGCCTTCTATACTGGATGCTTCCTACAAGGTTCCTGTGAGAATAATGGTTTATATTTGACTTGGGTGACAGATGAATCTTACTCTTTGTTTCCCCAGCTCTTAGCCCATTACCTGGCCAAGAGTAGATATTATTGTTCATTTTGATTGACCTGATAGGATATAGATAGAACCATCTAGGAGATAGACCTTTGGGCCAGTCCATAAGGGAGTTTCTAGATTGGGTTCATTGAGGTGGAAAGACTGACCCTAAGGAGAAGAAACCTAGCCAGATACCCAGAGATAGTGAGGTCAGGAATCTTAGAAACCAGTTTTCTACTATTGACTTGCTGAACCAGCCTAATTTGTTAGCTACATTCTAATCTTGTCTTTACACCCACAGATAAGTGTAGCTATAGTTCCTCATGGAAGAGCTGCTATCTATGGCAAATGGAAACCACTGCAGAAAACCACAACTGGACACAATGCAGAGATCAACAGACTCTGGGGAGCCCAGCCCCAGTGAATACATCTGCAGCACAGCTCCTGCTTCTGGGGCTCAGGGAACATCAGGGAACAGGGGACAGAAAGATGTAAGGGCCAGTGTACCAGGAGGTCTGCTATGAGACTGCTTCTCTTAGAAACGATTGCAGAAACAAGACCTGAACAATGACAATACCAACAGACTTGCTAAGGTGGAAGGAGGAAAAGCACACATGGGACATCCCACCCCTAGACAAAGAACTATGGGTAACTAACGGCCTGGATTTCCCTCTCCCAGGAATGAGTCCCCTGATGGTTTATACCACACCAAGTGGTCAGTCAAGAAACTATGTACACACAAACAACAAGAGCAGACTCAGCAGGTTGTATTTACATATTTGTGTATTATATACAGAGAGATAGATATAGATATATGACAATAATAAGAGAAAGAAGGGTTGTCAGTTTGAGAAAGGGTGAGGGAGGGTTGATGGGAAGGAACATGGAAGGGGCTGGAGGGAAGAAAGAGGAAGAGATGTAATTATATTTTAATTAAAATGTATTTTTAAACAGATAAAACTAAAAATTAAAATGTTCATTTAATAAAGAGAGAGTGAGCTGAGCATCTGTATTCATCTCTCACTGCTTTCTGACTGTGGATACGATGTGATAGCCTCAAACACAGTCCTGTGCCTTCCCTGCTGTACTGAATTGTATCTCTTGAACTACATGCTAAATCAAACTTTTTCTTCCTCTGCTAAATTTATTTTGTCAGGTGTCTGATTACAGCAATAAGAAAAGTAACTAAGACAGTGCTCTAAGAATCATTTTTAACTGAACAAAGAACGAGTGAGAGGATAAACCATTAAATCAAAGCCTGGTTGAAAACATGGAGAAGGAGAAAGGCATTGTCAGTGTATTTTTAACCCAGGAGCACAGAGGACCCTGAACAGTTAAGGCAGTCCTTAGAGGGACATCACATCACACTACCCTCAAACTGTATTACAGAGCCATTGTAGCAAAAGCAGCATGGTATGGCCAGAAAAAGCAAACATGTATAGACCAGAGGGCTCAGAAACAAACCCACCTTATCATTATTTTTTAAATAAATGAGTCAAAAACATACACTGGAGAAAAGACTGCCTTTTTAAACAAATGGTGTTGGGAAAACTGAATTCCACCCCATGTAAAAGAATGAAATTAGAATGCCTCCTATCCTGCACACACACACACACAATCAATTAAAGAATGGATCAAAGACAATATAAAACTTGATACTACTGCTGTAAGAAAAGCATAGGAAAAATACCTCAAGAGAGAGCCCGGGCAATGACATTTTGAAAAGGACACCAATAATGTAAGCATTGACACATGGTATTACATAAAATTAGAAAGCCTCTGTGCAGCAAAGGACACAGCCACAGGATTGAGAGGCAGAATGGGAAAAATCGTTGCCAACTGCACATCAGCAGGAGATTAACATTGAGGCTACGTAAATAAAAGGAGAAGGTAAACACACACACACACTATCCAATCAATAAAAGGACTAATGAGCCAAAGAGACAATCCTCAGTAGGAGAAATGTAAATGGTCAATAACATCTTGAACAGGTCTCTCACACTTCTAGCCATCAGAGAAAGCGCACTTTAAAACTTAGAAATACCACCTCACTTCCATCAGAACGGCTATCATCAAGAGAGTAAACAAGTACTAGTGAGGAGGCAAGGAAAGAGGTTATTTCTGTTGGTGGGAGTGTAAACTCATCAGTTGCCATGGACATCAGTGTGGAGGCTCCTCAAAAAACTGAAAACAGAACTATAATACGGCCCATGCATGTAAAGATTCCATCGTGAAACCCATTACTTTGAATGCTGGACTAAACCTTTAATATAAACCTTTAGTAAAATAAAATAAATCACACACAAGGGAAACTTTTGACGGTCATTAACAGGCAGCAGTAAGCTGCTGCGTGAGCCTGCATGTGCCCCAATCACAGAGTCACAGAAATCAGGTAGCTTGGGATAGGTCCTCAGTGTCACACAGTCAGGGACCAATCCATGGTAACCACAGTCATGTGACCTTCATTATTGTCTTCTATTGCATTTTTCTGATCTACTTATGGTGTTACAATGGGGTGTTACTGTAGCCTTCAAGTTTAATTTGTGCCGGTTTAATAGTGACAATAACAAGGAGTTTTGATTTGCAATCCTTGAATTTTATGGATGATGAACCCATGCCAGGATGTATTCTTGCCCCTTTATAGGTTTGATTTTTTTTATATTATCCATTGTTTATACTTCTTAAATGACTTACATTTCCTTTACCCTATGCGATGGTTAAAGTTATGTTTCAAGTTTAAATTGCTGTGCTTAAGAGATCTATAAAACAAAAATGCCTCTAACTTGTAAGCCTACTTGCCCAAGGACAAGTAGGAATCTGAAGGCTGTCCTGTCGTTTACGCAAGATAACAAGTCTGCTGTTTTCACTTCTGTAAACAAGATTCGTTGTCCCAGCTGCACAGATGTGCCTGATCACACGTAGGTGGGAGCTACGTAGGCAGGAAGTATGCCAGGATGTATGCTTGCCCCTGATTGGATGAAGAGGGGACGTGCATAGCCTTGTGGGTTTTGCCTTTATAAGCCCCTGACCAATAAGCCCCTGACTCTGGGAATCCCGGGGAGGCACCTGGCTAGTGTCCATCATCCTGGCCAGTATTTAATAATACTTGCTTCAAATCTGGCTCAAAATTTGTGGTCTTATTCTCGTCTGGCAGGATTAATACACACGCTGTGAGCACTTAATGCAAGGTACTGGTTTAGAAACCGCACATTCCCCTGGACACCTCATACTGACAGAGGAGGTAGTTGCAATTGTATCTGTCTTACATCTGGGGAAACTAATACTTAAAGAGGTTACGTGACTCTTAAAAACCACATGGCTAGACACAATGGCAAATCTGGCACCTGATCCTTTATCAAGGAAATGTTCTGGGTAAGAGGACCTCTGACCAATGAGGGTGTGCCCAGGCACCAGCTGCTCTTGCTCAGCTGGGGACAGTCATCAGGCGTTGTTCTTCATGAGCAACTGGGATAACTCAGACATGGTCTTTAGCAAAGGGAATCTTCCACTCTCTGCTCTAACCTCACCCAGGTAGATGTTCCTAAACCTCTATTCTCATCACGTCATTTCCAGCTCTGAAGCCTCCCAAAGCTCTCGGTGGCAGACTCAGTAAGACCTTTGGGCACTTTCGGCTTCCTTCTTGTCCTGGAGGTATATGGTACAGTGATTTCTCTCTGCTTCCCTCCGTCCATTCCATTCTTTCCTGGCTTTCCTCGTTTACTTCTTCCTTAAACATTTTCCTAAGTACGTCTGTAATAGGTAGAGAACCAGGAGTAAACAGAGCACTGTCCTTGTCTTTGGGGAACTTTCACTGCCTGAATGCGCACCTGGTACCTCACATCTAACCATCTTCTAACACTAGCATTTCTTTGCCTGGAGTGTTTCTCAGTTTGGTTAAAGGGTTGGGAGAGTGTTTTTCCTCTGCCAGGATCATTTCAATCAATGTCTGCAAAGTGTTAATTATTCTAGTTTCCTGATACTTTGGGAGGGATAACTCTGAGGTTCAGTTTCGATGCTGGATCCCAGAATTCCCCTGCAGAAGGCCCAATCATCTACACTGTCAAATTGCTTAGTAAGGAATCTCCCCCCAGCCCCTCTTCCCCTTCCCTTACCAAAGTTTGCTGGAATGAACTTTAAAATAAACTACTAATGTTTGGTGTGGTATGGAGGGAACCCAAAATTAATTCCTCAATAGCCTTGGACTTTGTTATGTCTGTATGTGAGGCTACACAGAACAGCAAGAAAGCCCAAATTTTGCATTAGGCTGACATGGGGTCTAAATCTTGGTTGTGCCATAGACTATAATTTGTGACCCCAGGGGCTTTATAAAGGAAAAACTAGGCCCAGAGGCTGAGATTGATCAAAGCACACAGATCCCTCTGAGTTGAATTTTGTCTTTCCAAATTCCTGAATCTTATCCAAGCTCTCGCTTTGCTTGGAATTTCTTTAGTGCCATTTTTGCCCACGGAAACCTTTCACTGGCCTCTGCATCCACCTTAACATGAGCTTTTGAGCTTCAGTCTCATAATGTGTGCTATGAGGAGTACTTACTAGCATAAACCACAAGCAAACCCGCTTTCTTGGTAATTCATCTCCTCACTCCCTGCGGTATTGATTATTACACCCAGACAACTATGTCCAGGTTTTAAACAACCTAAGTGTGAGTTATTAACAACAACAACAAAAAAATGGAGTGATTTTTTTTTTCTTTCTCAAGATCTCAAGCCCTAAGGCCACCAGAAATCCATCATAGGGCAACTACTGCCAATGAACTGTTCTCTTCCCAGACAAAGACTCTCTCTGTGTTCTGCCCTGTCCTTTCTTGGGGGACCCTGTTGGAAGGTGAATGAACTGAAAGCTTTATTCATGGACATGCCTCCTCTTTGAGGAGTGTTCTCCAAGGAACAAGGAATTGTTTGGCCACTGATGTTGCCTGAGACTCTCAGGGAAGCTGCCATTAGACCCACCAGACTCCCTGCAGCTAACCTCCCATGGTCCCCCTGCAGTTAAGCATCTGCCTACTGCTATGGTAGGAGAATGGGTAAGAAACATCTCAAGGCAGCCTGGTGTCTTTTATTTTTATTTTTGTTAGCTTCGGCACTTGTCTAATGGAAACTATATCTATGTATAATATTACTTATACACAAGACTTGACTAATTTCCAAAGCCAAGAGGAAATCGGGATGAACAGCCTATGGTAGCTCTTGGAGTCAACCACACTTGGCAACTTAACTCTTTTGACAGTCATTTTCAGATTTTTGAATTATCTGCTTCCATTTCTACTACTTTCCTCATTGTAACCCAAACCCAAAGCATCAAGATTTCGGTTCTGTTCATAGCACCACCCCTCCTACACACAAGCTTCCCACCCTCTTACTATCTCCATGTAGCTTTCCAATAATGTAGGCTGTATTCGTGGTGGAGTGTTTACATGGCTATGACCTTGTGAATGTAAGCACCATGGGACAGTGTTACAGAACTTACATCTGCCTCGTCCATTTGTGTCATTGCTTTACTGAAAGAAATCCTCTTGCTTTATTATTTGCTTAGCGAAGGTCTGAGAATAGGTGTGATCAGAGGTGTTAGAGGCTTCCTCACAAGCTAAATATGCCTTTCATATCTGTAAACACTGCCAGTACATCAAATATTCTGTCAGGAGCAACTTAAGATATCTTTCCCAAATCAAGTGTTCTGACCTTCAACTTCAGACTGCATGTTTGCTGTCCCTGTATATAAATGCCATCTTGAGACTCTCTCTCCATCATGAATGATTCCAAGTACTGCCTTGTTTCTCTTATATCTCCTCTTTCTGACCTTGACTGCTTGAAAATGTTCTTATTCTAGCCTCATGTTCAGTTGACAGTTTGGCTGCATAAAAGATTTCTCACAATTTTAAAGGCAATTTTCTATCGTCCTTCAGCACCCCCTTGAAGACACTTAGGGATCTGAAGCAATTCCCGTAATTGAGACTTTGCACAGGAGCTGTTACTTTCTCTGGAAGCTGCTGGTAAGACGCAGCCTCCTCTTTTCCCAATACTTAGAAATGTTCTGATGCTATCCCTGGCCATAGGGCCTACTTTTGCCCAGGAGGCTTTACCTAGTGGGCCTTTCAATTTGGAGTTTTGTGTTCGAAGTCTTATTCTGTTTGTTAATTTCTTTTTTGTCCTTTACTTTCTATTCTATTTCTGGAGATCCCTTTATTTAGATTTTGGATCTCCCTGGATGGAGTCTCTGATTTTCACATGTTTCTTTACTGTTTTCTCCAATGATTTTTGTTGACATTTTAAATGAGTTTTGGATTTGTGCCATCATCTTAATTTCTCCAAACTTACATTTCTTCTACAATCATCCCATGTTTATGGTGTCTCCTGCTTGCTCCATGGATGTAGGATCTAGAGATGTGTCTCTAAGAATGAAAGAGGATCAGCAAGTAAGGCTGCTCCGTTGTGTGGCTACTGGCAGGAGACATAAGACTCAAAGGGAAGAGACAAAGGATTGCATTACTTGAAACATCAACAAAAGACAGAGCATAAGTATTTGTAGACGTTTCCTGGGCATTCTATTCCAGCTTGTTTCCTTTTCCCTGTCTCCCCCAGGCATGCTAAGTTGAGCTCATAAATTGGATACAGAACACATTTGAATTTCTATAAAATCCTTGGAAATTTATACCGGATGGAGCAGTGCAGTATTTTTAATTCCTATGACATGTTTGAAAGGGTAGGAAAACCAGGAGACATATGCCACTAAATAGTTTAAGATAATGTGGTCTTAACAGTTTAGATAAAAAGTCCTGACAGCCTGCTACTGAACTTGGAGAATCAGAAACGAACATGACAAACCTCTATGCCTTTGAATACCTGGAGCCTATTATACACACAGTAGCCCCATTCCACACACAAATTATCGCACACAGAAAATACTGGCACGATAAAGGACTCCAGAGCGTGTAACTTTGGCATGAGCAAGGGCAGTTCTGGTGGAAGAAGAGGTGAGACTGGGGAGAGTGGGCATGAGGGAAGAGACTACAGAAATGGGAAGCCCAAAAGAAAATGAACAGCAGCAGCCCTGAAACCTATAGTAACTACAAACTCTCTCCTTCTCCATCCCCCCCTCTTTCTGTCACGCAATGTTAGAGTCCCTGGCAAAGAGTAGAGAAAGAATTAATATTGTGGAAGATTAGTTTTCAGAGACCCAAAAAGACCAGGGGGAAGGGCGCCTGACCTAGTTCTTTTTCACTTTAAATTCTCTATCTTTACCTCCCTAAGTGGCTTTCCACATCCCTGCCCCCTTAATGATAATGACAAGTGTCAAGACGAAATAAGGCCAGAGAAGGCTCCGAGTGCTGCTTTGTGTTTCACCAGGAACCTAAATACACCCACAAATCAAACAGTTCAGAACAGTGGTATGCAGAAGGCATTGCCCAACCCTCCCTGTCCTAACCTCCTAAACGACTGGTATTCTGGAGTTTGAAGTTTTTTGGGGGGCAATTTTTTTCTTTAAAAATTTCTTTCCTGTTTTCTCTCTAGCCATGATTTTATCTGTTTTATTGCTGAATATCACTACCCCCCCATTAGCTAACTTTAGCTATTATTTTCTGAGTATCTGTTTTATAAACTTCCCACATATGGTCTAACTGGTACTTTTCCAGTTGCCTCCTTAATGCCTGTTTTGAGAAACATATATAAAATGATAAAGTGTTACATATACATTATATGTTAACATACATTAAATGTGTGTTAGATGTATAAAATACATATGTGCATGTTTCACAGGAAACATCACACAAGGCCCCATTGATCACACCCTGCACTGGAGCTTGGCCCCCAAAGCTGGTTGGGCAATTGTCCTCTGACAGCAGATTCTATTTAAAGCAGCTGCTTTAAGGGGCTGCATCCTGAGGATGGAATCTCTCTCCCTCTCAGCCTCTTCTGCTTGCTTTTCAATTAGATAGCATGCATGGCAAGGCTTTCAGAACTTTGAAGCATGTTCTCTGGGGAGGTTAAGGGGGGCAGTCCTTGATGCTGTATGAGACATGTTTGCTCATAAAATCAACGGGCAGGAATTTATAGAGCAAGACCTTCTGCGTCAGGTATAGAAGAGAAAATGTGAGCAAGATAGTGTCCCGGCTTCAAGGAGAGAGAGAGAGAGAGAGAGAGAGAGAGAGAGAGAGAGAGAGAGAGAGAAGAGGGAAAGAGAGGAGAGAGAGAGGGAGAAGGGAGGGGGGGGGGGGGAAGGGAGGGAAGGGAAGGGAAGAGGGAGGGAAGGGGTAGGGGAATCACACAGTTGTTAGCCTAATACCTTAGGATCTAGAACACAATTAGTCAATACTCATTTGACAAACTATAAAACTATGACTGGCTCAAAGGTGCACTCTACCCACCATATAGTTGGGAATGGGTAGCACACTGGTGAAACTGAGAACTGGAAGGTGAGTAGGTACTAACATTGTCAAAGCAAGGGGTGGCCAAGGAGCCTGGGAAAATCACCTGAGCTGTGATGGTTTTAAAGGCAAGAACTGCACCACCCTTTGTTCTTCCCTCAGTCTACACTCTCTAGTATATGCTCAGACACAGGGAACTTTGTCAGACGGATGCTGAATGGATGATATTGCTTAGGAAACATGGTATGACGAGGCCTTCATTTACTCACACAGTAATGCAGAGGTGACACTCTATTGGACCTGGCCCTTTGCACGAGACTTCCTTTGCTCAGCAGCTGGGATGCTCGGAAGAGAATCGATCCCTCAAGGCATGACACCCTCAAACTGCTGTTACTGCTGGAATTCAAACCTCTGTGGGTGATCTTTAGGGAGGATTGTGGGTTGGGTTTTTTTTTTGGTTTTGTTTTTGAATGCTCATTTGCCTTTCTTCAGGATGGAGTCTAGGGTAACAGGGTTTCAATTCCACCTGGTGCCTTCCTGATATTATGTGGCCTTGGCCACATGAGACCTGCACTGCCTGTTGCTGAGTTCTTTCTCGGTTTAGCAAGGATCCTGTGGTTTTTGCCTTGTGGCTTTGCAGGGCCTGCCCTGTCCATCCAGGTTGCTCTCCCCCAACTTTGATCATGCAGCGATCTTACTCTAAATCTAGTGGCCCCTAGGGTGACATCTGGCTGTCCTTGGGACTCACATCAAACAGGAATCAGGAGACCCAGCACTGCCTCTACATCCTTTATTGGGTTCCACTGCCCTCTGTACTAAGCCAACTTGCTCCTTGTTAGCCTGGGGCCAATTGTACAGAGGCTCACGCAGCTTTCTAGCAGAAAGTGAAATTAAAACTCACATAAGGGATTAAGGGCTTACGGAGGTGACAGCTTTCCTGGTTTAGCACTGTCTCTCCTTCTCTATCAATCAAAAGAGTTTCACTTTTCCTCCCACCTCAGCCAGCCTGTTTCTGCCCAGGGAACATGCCTCATGCCAGGGAGTTTGTCTTTGCACTAAGTTGACCCCTGGGCATAGAGAAGAAGCTCAAAATAGGGTTTGAGTCTGATCTGACAAATCCGTTCTTTCCCATAAAGTGAAATGTTTTTCAAAAACTTATTCTTTTTTTGTTATTTAAATACTTTATTTTTTTTTCTTCAAGTTACATCTCAGTAACAAACCCCTCCCTATTCCCCCTTCATATCCCGCCCTTCCACCCTCTTCCCCCCAGAAGTTTCCCCTTTCAGTCCAACAGATGGTTCCTTCTCTTATAACAGTAAGTATTATACAAAACAATAGATATAAATATGCCACATTTATGAGAGTTAAATGGCCCAGTATACCTTCCCAATGTCCAGTTTATACATATTTGGCCCCTGACTTTAACATTCTACTATCTAACCAACTCCATGAGTTTAAAGGTCTATATGTGACTCAACATTCATACTATCTTGCAACACACTTTTAAGAGTATCTTCTTAGATCTATAACACCCTCTTGATTCCTAAACAGTTCAAAATTTAACTATGAGACTCTAGCTGTCTATTCTTCAACCACCT
>CAJQZJ010032584.1:2497661-2509216 GCA_907164525.1 Lophiomys imhausi | reverse complement strand
CACACACACACACACACACACACACACACACACACACACACACACACGTGTGTGTGCTCACATACATACATACATGCGTGTGCTGGCATACACACATACTCACAGGTAAAACACCCATACAGATAAAAAATTTTAAATGTATATAAAAATGTAATGTTCAAATATTTAGAAATACATAAGTTTTAACTTTAAATTTATCACTAGAGAAAAGAATAAAGAACAAAGGGCCATAGATGAGTTTTTTTAATTTATTACAGCCATTTAATAAAACCAGTTATTAGCCCTTAAATAGCCCTTACTGAGTGCTTATTCTGCAGTAGAAACTGTCCTATTTGTTATTATTTGGTGTTATGGCAATTGTCATGTTATCATTCCCATCAGTATGCATTCAGACTCATCAAGTAATGCTTATGCCTATAATTCAGTTAATTATGACACAGGTATTTTTATAGATTTTACTAGATGCAAATTTGATATTTCATGTTGAATACAATGGTACCAAATCATGATGTTGTTGTTTAAAGTCATAGCTAGGTACTGTGACAGTCTTTGATCCCAACGCTCTAAAGGCAGAGGCAGGTGGATCTCTGTGAGTACTAGGCCAGCTTGGCTTAACATAGAAAATTCCATGAAGAACTTTAATCTCAGCACTCAGGAGACAAAGACAAGTAGATGTCTGTGAATTCTAGACCAGTCAGGAGTACACGGTCTTTAAAAAAAAAAAAATCTAGAAAATGACTTGTCAGTCATGCATTCTAGAATGCATTATTTTCTTAGAGGTTTTTGGAGCTTAGAGCTGACTGACATCTATCACTCAGAAATCCTAATGTATACATAAAGGGAACTTTCCTCTAGACAGCTGTATGGGAGGGTGTGCAAGTGAGTCAGGAGTCTGGATCTGAGATCTACCACCTCTTAGCTCTGGGATCATGTCCACGTCATTCAAATTCAGAGCCTCACTTATCCATCCATGAAATGGAGTGAAAAAAAAAATACCCTTTGGAGATTTGTAAGGTCTGATGGAGAAAACTATGTGAAGCATGCAGCGAATGGCTGGAGTCTGTATATTTTAAAAAAATAAAATTGTTTTATTTCAATTAACTCACAAGCAAAAATAACACACACCTAGTTTAAGGAAGCTAAACACTTGCCCAGTCCTAAACTCTGCATCTCAGTGAACGCCTATACAGTGAGAATGGCCGTTCTTAAGTCATGGAGCAAATAAATAAATAAATAAATAAATAAATAAATAAATAAATAAATAAAAATAAACCAAACAAAAACCTATTACAAATACCATTAGTTAAGAGTCTCAGAAGTACCTTCAGAAACAAATTCTTTTCTTGTGAGCCTGTCTCCTTGTACCTCTGATCCTCCGCCCATAAAATAGGAATAACAGTACTATTTACCCAATTGTTTTTTTGTAAGAATTACTATATGCAAACCCCTTAGAAGAGTTTTCAGTACAGGACAAACCCCCTGTAACATCTGGTTGCTTTCAACTTAAACTAAATTTTTTTTAAATCAAATCATAAAGCAGTAAATAACCTTTTCGACACAGGACAACGTAGAGTCAAAATATCATGTCATCTCCTCCTACTTCCTGGCCAAGTATTTTGCTTTTTGGAAGTCGCTTCCTGAAGAGCTGGAACACATCAGGTCAGAGAGTTCTAAAGGCGAAACCCCAGGGCTGGCTAGTGAGCAGCGGAAAGCTGACTCTCACGTGTCCTTAGATGATCTCTCGCCTTGGTTTCCCACATCTGCAAATGGATCATCCCCCTAGTGGTTTGGAGAAAACGTAGGAGATTGGCTGTGAAAAGGCAGTTGTCTGAGACATGATTAGTGTTCATGAGGAAACCATGGGCTCCTCCTTGAGTGTGACTCGCAGGCCTCTTGCTTTACTACTGATTCTAAGTAAATGATGTGACTTTTTGAGATGTTCCCTGGCTCAGCTATAGGTGTAAGTTCCCAAGGGTGGTGGTCACACGTTACATACTTCAAAAAATATAATACTAAGATACAGTTAAGCATCTGATCCAGAACCGCGAGACACTGACACCTAATAACATGACACGTTGGGGATTGTCTCTGTTATCAGCTAAGTTGTTTTACCCCTAATCATGGCTAACTCTTAATCCTTAGTATATCAAATGAGACTGTTTGGAGATAGAACCTTTTGCAGAATAAGAGTGTTAAAATAAGGTTGTTAGGTGGGCTTCAGTCCAATGTGGCTGGGTCCTGGTACAAGAACAGGAACCTTGAGCAAAGGTATGCAGTGGGAACACAGTGTGGACACGTGAGGCAAAAATGACCTTGAAGCGGCATACTTTGGGAAGTGACAAAGTCTTTAGGGCTCATGCTCTGATGAATGGAGTATTAAAGACTGATGAGTCAGTGGATTATTATGAAAGTGGCTTTGCTTTAAGAGTGATCTTTCTGGTAGAGGAAGTAAGTGGCCTCACCATGTGATAGCACTTTGTGCTACCTTGAGAATTTGCAGAAAACTCTCATTAGTGTAAAGATTTTTTTCACCTTGAATCACCAGGGTCACAGAACCACAAACTGAATAAAAAGTTATTGTCTATAAATTTACCAGTCTGAGGTATCCAGTTACAGTCACTGAAAATGCATTAGGCAGCAAATACCTGAAAATGTGGAACGGTTTTGGAAGTGGGTGATAATCACAGTATGGAAGAATCTATCAGACTAGATAAAGCCTGTATTGCTGTGATTGGAACTTTAGGGGCTCAGAAGACAGGAGGATGGGGGAATGTCTGAACCTCTGTAGACATTTCTTTCTTCCTTTCTTTCCTTTTTTTTTATTCTTCTCTTATATATTTCATCTGGACCACAGTTTTCCCTCCCTCCTTCCTCCCAGTCCCTTCCCCACACCTTCCATCTCCCTCAGATCTACTTCTCCTTTCCTCAGTATTCCCTAATTTTTCCCAAGCAAGCTTAGACCTGGTTAGTACTTGGATGGGAGACCTTAGATCTATCTATCTTTGTTTCTTCCTTCTTTCCTTTTTTTTTTTTTTGTTTGTTTTTTGAGACAAAATTTCTCTGGGTAACAGAGCCCTGGCTGTCCTGGACTTGCTTTGTAGACCAGGCTGGCCTTGAACTCACAGAGATCTGCCTACCTCTGCCTCCTGAGTGCTGGGATTAAAGATGTGCACCACCACATCTGGCTTGTAGATATTTCTTATGTGATTGTTGAAAAGTCTTAGATCTGGGGCTTAAGGGTAATATCAACAAGAATTGTTCCTTGTGTAAGAAGTTTATTAGAAGAGCTATTAATGCTACGGACATCCATAATTACAGACAACAACGTGGCAGGTGCTCTTCAGGCCTAGTACCCTGGATCAAGAACATTACCCTAGATGATAGAGACACTGATGAGAGTTCAGGCCCACAGGCAGATGCAGGTCCCTCCTTGGTTATCTTTGAGGAAAGGTTTTATGAATCAGGTTGGCCCAGATTCCATAGTGGCAGGAAGAAGGGAAGGAATTCTCAGGTAGGTATGTGCTGCTTGAAGGATGCATTGCACTGGTAGCCTTCTGCTATCCGAGGAGTCTGGCAACCTGGGAGCTAGGAACTCTCTTGGAAAAGTGAGAATGTTGCTTTCCATTCTTTTGGAATCCAGGCATCTGGGATTAGAAATTCCACAGGTTTTTCCATTTTCTTTATGGAAGAAAGAGACCACTACAGGCCAACATGTTCTGAGCAGAGAGGTCTGATCTGGATTCTAACAATTGTCAAATGAATGGCAGTATAAATATGAGCAGTGTAGGTCATTCTGAGAAGGCCTAAGACAGAAATGAGGAGCAAGGACTTGGAACTGGGGCAAAGGCCACTCTTGTTATGAATCTGCTGCAGTGAGCTTGGCTGCAGAGTGTCCTTGGTGGAGGACATTCTGGGATGTAGAACTTACATCCTACAGCAGGAATTTGTAAACAAGGCATCCAGGCAGTTGCATGGCTACTTCTGATTGCTTCCAGAAAAAAAAAAAAAAAAAGGAGCAAAATGACGACTAAAAAGGTTGAGTTTTTTGACTGAAAGATGGACAGATTGGAAACACTTGAGAAACAGTCTCAGTCTGGCCACTTGACAGAGAAAGTGAGGAGCTGGTTACTAAGGAGGTTGGATCAACAGATGAGACCTCGAAATCTTCTCTGAGGTTTTCCTTCTCATCATAAGCCTCAGACTTCAGAGGACACAGTGGTTTGGGGGGGATAGGCTCTGGGTGCACCCCCCTCAAGGGGATTGCTGCTAAAGCTACCAGAAGAACCTATTCCTTCATTTCAGTATTGTGTTCTTCAATTTCCCCAGATGAGTTCAAGGGACCCAAGTGTGACTCAAGCCACCAAGCTGGAGGACATAAGCTTTAACCTTTGATGATATCCATGTGGTTTTAGTTCTGTAAGCACATAGATGCCAGAGCCATGAAGAATTCAAAGAATGTCTTGGACACGTCCCAAAAAGAAACTTGTCTTGGACTAGAGCTCCCACCATGGTAATGCCTAGTGGAATCACTGGAAGACTGATGTCCAACCTCTAGAACTGTAGCTCTCAATGGTGCACTATCAGACTGAGAAAGCTGAAGAAAAAACACTCAAGCCTGCCAGAATTGAAATATATACCAAGTCCATGGTATATGGCTGGGGACCCAGCCACTACAACAATGTGGCCAGGAATTTAGATATGGACTCTAAGAAGGTTCTTGTGAAGCCTGGTACTTACTAGGCTTTTCCTGTTGGGATTTGGACTTACTTAAGGCCTCTCTTTCTTTTTTAATATTTCTCTTCGGAAATGAGAATGCCTGTAATGTATGCTTTGGAAGTAGATAGCTAGATTTCATAGGCTGTGGTAAATTTATCTCAAATATGCTTGGAGTCTTACTCATATCTGATTCCAATGAGAATCTACACTTCTGAGTTGATGCTGGAATGAGTTAAAACTTAGGGATTATTGGGGAAAATGAGTGTATTTTAAATACTAAAAAGACATAATTTGGAGAGGAACAGGGTGAGACATTTGTGGTTTCAGTTTGTCCTTCAAATTTAATGAATTGAGAGCTTAATCCCTAGTCATATTATGGAATGTGAGAACAGAGCTTTTGTGTGTGGGGATGGGGTGGGGGGTGGTTGGGACACTTGGAGCAGGTCCTTATTAATGAATTAACTTATCCATGGATTAATGTATGTACAGCTGAGAGCCAAGTGGCTCCTGTATTGAAGCAACTTATCTCTGACTTGTTCTGTCTCTGGCTTGTTCCGTCTCTTCACATACAACCCTTGTTATAGTAGAGCAGAAGCTCTCATAGTTGCAATCACTGAACCTTGAATCTCCAAACTTTCAAAGCCATGAACTAAACGAACTTCACTCCCCATAAATTGTCTGGTCTTTGGAATTCAGTTGTACTCAGAGAAGACAAACCATTTGTGTGGCAATCACTGCCCTACTGTGGATGATTATCCCTGCTGTCGCTTTATCATAGGAGCTCCCATTTTGCAATCACGGTCTCCCTGGACATTTTCTACTCTGATAGTCTGGGTCTGGAGCAGAAGGAGGATCAAGCTGGTGCCGGAGCCTGCTTTGTCTGCACATAGACAACTGGAACAAGGACAGTGTCATCAGGAACTGACATGCACAGAGGCAAAAAGAGTTCTGCTCCCTTGTCCCCCACCACAAATATGTTGATGTAGGAACCTCAGTTTTCCAGAGCTTCCCAGGAGCTAGCCCTTGCACCTATGTTTGGCCTCTTACTTTCCTCTTTCCTGCTGCCTTGTGCCCTTTAATATGGGGTTCATCCACTGATTAGCACTTTAATGTAGATTTGCCAGTTTGTGCACTATTGATATTATAGGTGGCAAAATTATTTGTTGTAAGGAGCTGTCCTGTGCATTGTGAGATGTTTGTCAGATGTTTCCCACTTAATGGCAGTGTCACCTCCCCTGCCTGCCTAGCCATGAAAAGTGAAGCTGTATTCACACAGGAACCACTGCTCTAGAGCATACAAATCAGGTTGTCACATATTTTTAAATAGTTAATATTGGCAAATATTATTATTAGGTGATGGGACGAGCACTTTATATTCTACCATACTCTGCCTTGAATATATTCTATGGGTGTGTGATGGGGTGGGGTTAAACATTCTAAATGTTAATTAATTGGTCCTGCTTGCTGTCTGTTACTTAAATTATCTCTGATTGGTTAAATAAAATGCTGAGGCCTGAGATTGGGCAAAGACAGAGAAAGGTGGGACTTCCTGAGATTAGAACAAAAACCCGGCATTTTACACAGGATTAATTCATTCCAGCCAGGAGCATAAAAAAGGAGGACACACACCATGTGTTAGAAAAAAGCACACACCATGGGTTAGAAAAAAGAACCTCATTCTACATGGCCAGGAACATTGGCCTAGCATGGAGAATGGCAGTCCAAGGGGATGTATGTATATATGGGGTCATATTTGGGTAATAGAATTAAGAGCTAGCTTACATGGGCCAAGATTGCTCAATTCAGACTTGTTAAAATCCATGTGGTGTCTGTGTGTGCTCATTTATAATGTCTGGTTAATAAGTAACAACCACCAAACCTATTAATGATAATATAAATCCTGGTAAACAATTTAATTGATTATTTCTACAAATGTTGCCCAACATAATTTAATTAATTATTTCTATATATGGTGCCCAACTATGGCAATTAAAATCCATGCTTACAGCCTGAAAAGGCCTGGGTAAGAGGTAGTTTCCTAGCTAAAGAACGGGGAGCCGAACCCAAATGCATTTCAAAGGAGCAGCTCCCTTAACTAAAGTTAGTGTCTTTCAGCAAAGGTGGAAAGCTTAGCTCTCCTCGTGTACTAAAAAACTGGCAGCCTTCTAAACAGAACTTGAGAGCGGAATTAATTGCCTAGATTAAAAACGGAGGAATTCATAATGCCTCAATACTTTTGTATTCCAATTGAGTTTGTTCCTCTTAGCATGCAAATGATTTTTACCCTGACAATTGTGGTTCTGTGCATCTTTTTTTTGAGAAAGTTCAGACTAGGATAGGCTCAAAGGAAAGAATTTACAGATGGAATGCTAAATTGCCAACAATGATAATGGAGGAAAGAGGGAGGCTCTTCCTGATAGATAATACAAAATTGATGGCAGCTGGAGCTAAGAGCTCCCTGGACATGAGGTGCTGGTCAGGGCTTTTTGGGAAGGGTCCACCAATAAAATACAATTGCAACTAGATTTCAAGGAATAACAAACAGAGCTTTAATTGCAGCATGGGATGGCATGGTTAGACATGCCAAGGCTCTTGGAATGGTGTTTCTTTGCTTGATTTTTGTTTAGATGAATTTGATTTTCCTTTATCAGGATGTATAAAGGGTATTTTTCTGTTTTGGCATTGCTAAAACATAAGAGATTTTTTAAGATTTTGGGTAGATTTCAAATTGTCACTACAGTTCAAAGTTGCTCTCTAGGTTACAGAGTTACTAATATCTGGGATTTAAGTGAAATATTTAGCAAGTTGGTACTGGCACACACCCTTAATCCCTTAATCCCATCACACTAGAGGAAGAAACAGGCAGATCTCTGAATTCTAGACCAGCCTGGTTTAAACAATGAAGGCAGGATGGGAACCCTGCTGATAAGATAAGGCTGCTTACTAAAGACAGTCTAGAATTCTAAAATGACACATTTTT
Organism: Lophiomys imhausi; assembly: GCA_907164525.1. NCBI lineage: Eukaryota > Metazoa > Chordata > Mammalia > Rodentia > Muridae > Lophiomys > Lophiomys imhausi. The sequence continues at coordinate 2,501,520 of CAJQZJ010032584.1, read as the reverse complement.
TTCCTTGATGTTAAGTTTAATAATATCCTTACTGATCTAATTAATAAATGCACACAATCTTAAATTTATGTAAAGGGAAAGGGGTCACAATCCCGTCTCCTTAGTTGTGGGGCTCCCACTGGAGAACTGGTTTCAAGAGACAAGTTGCCCTGAAGGAGATATGTTAATCACTGGGTGTGATGGTGCACGCCTCTAATCCCAGCACTTGGGAAACAAAGACAGGTGGATCCCTGACTTTCACCAAGGCTATCTTGGTCTACAAAGTGAGTCCAGAACAAGGATACACAGAGAAATCCTGTCTCAGAAAAAAAAAAAAGGAGAGAGAGAGAAAAAAAAGATATATTCTATTAATAAATGTAAGGACCCAGAGCTAGGTTGGGGAAGAACAGGCAAACTGCATGCCTCCCACAGCCAACAGTTAAGAAAAGCTAACATAAAATAGCATATCATGCTATTCTACACAAATCTCCTTAAGAATGGGGCTTCAAAGGGAGAATTGGAACTCAAACTAATATAAAATGGTCTGATTAAAGTTATTGTTTAATAAGGGTGATTCAATTATTTAAATTCATACCTTGATCTCAAAATTTGGGAGACAAGGGAAGAACAGGTTCCTTGTGTGTTCAAGGCCAATCTAACCTACAGAGCTCTACAGAGCAAATCAAGACAGCCCAAGCTACAAAGAGAAACCCTGTCTCAATAAGGATAGATATATCCACATAGAAATTAAATCTCCAAAGAAAGGAGAAAAGGAAAGAAGAAATATATAAATGCATAACTTTGATCCCAAAACATTGGAGACAAAGACAGAGACAGATAGGTTCCTTTTGAGAACCTATCTACAAAATCTACAACCTAATCTACAAAAATCCAGAACACAGAATAAACCTGTTTTAATCAATTAATAAATTTATGTCAACTGTAGAGAATACTTAAACTCCATACAGTCTTATACTGTATTTTGAATTTAAAATAGATTATATATATATATATATATATATATATATATATATAAAATGCTATTACATGCCATCTTTTTATGGCATGAATGGAGACTTACAAATGTCTTTGTAGATGGAAGACAATGTTTCTTATATTTTATTTATCTCTTTTTTTCTTTTAATGTAGATTGAACTAGTACTGAAAGCAATCCAAATCTAATAAATGATCATTGACTTATAACTATGCAACTCAAAAAAATTAAGTTGTTTGAACGTTACAAATGTATATCCATAGTTTTAGAGCTTTCTGGAGAAAGAGATGGGTACAAGCTAAACTTTCTGATCCCCAGGACGCTCCTTCCTCCCTTATATTCATACTTTCCAAACAAGCATGATTATAAGAATCAGATGCCATTAGATGCAGGTTCCAGTCCCTCTGCTGAGGAATCCTGTTCAGTGTGTCTGGCAGAGGAGCTTCAGCTGTGCCACCAGTAATGCCCTTCACCAGGCAAGCTAGCACACTGCATGGTAACACCGACTCTCAGACTGAAAGGTAGAAATGAATCACTGTGTTTCCAGTGCAGGTATGTGGAGGGGACAATGGATGAAGATACAGATATAAAATACAAACGTATATGTATAAATTCTAAGTTCTTGAACCTTCCATTCTGAGATTTTTTTTTAAAGATTTATTGTAGTGTGTGTGTGTGTGTACATTTGTTCGAACAGGCTGGAACAAGGTGTCAGATCCCCTGGAGCTGGCATTACAGGCAATTTTAAGCTGCCTGACATGGATGCGAGGAACTGAACTCATGTCTTTTGAAAAGAGCATCCAACACTCTTAACCCACTGAACCATCTCTTCAGCCCCCCATTACAAGATCCCAAATACTCTCATAAGTGTCCCAAGCTTCTTGAGTAGACATTATCTCACCCAAGTGCTCCAATACTTTTCACTGAATTATGCTTCATTTGTTAGTGCAAGTAGAGTGGCATTTTTGGACACTCGGGCCCCAAAACCTACTAACTACCTCAGTTTCTCTGTATTTCAAAAGTAATCAGGAAACAGAAAGTAGTAAAGAAAATAATTTATTTACAATTTAACCAAGCCAGGAAGAATCCAATTCCTTCCTATCCTGTATATAGCTGAGTTACAATTTACAGAAAAGCATGAGGGGAAAGGCCAAAAACATATGTACATTCGGTGGTGAGACATTTCACCCAGTCCTTTTCTGAGAAGAGGGAAAGTCGGTCCCATATCTCTCCACTCTCTTCCACCTCTGCTATAGAGACATTTTTGTAAATTTCAAATCCAAACCTGAGGTAAGTGAAGTAAACTTTTCCAGTTTTTTGTTGTTGTTGTTGTTGTTGTTGTTTTTGTTTTGTTTTGTTTTGTTTTTTTTAAGAAAAGAGTCTCAGGTGCTTGGTGGGATGGTGAGTGTAATACTATCACTGTTCCAGGCCTGGCAGAGTTCTCTGTCTTTGGTCTATTTCTCTGAGAGGTATGGAGCAGAAGCCTTTGTATCTTTTCTTTGAAAATCAGCTTCAAGTTTTGATTCCTACTTGTTAAACACACTAATTCTGCAACTGAAAGTTAAAGACAGACATGCATTGGGAAATATGGTCTAAAAGCTGAGTTGCTGTTACGCCTTAGATGAAAGAGATTCTTGTTTGTTTGATTAAAAATTACCCTGTTGTGTTTAGTGTTTTAAATGTGTGTTTGGGGGGCTAATGGATGTTTCACACCACACATGTGGAAGTGAGAGGAGTTAGTTCTCTTCTTATGTTCATCCCAGGTATCAAGTTCTAAAGCAAAGATCTTTAACTTGTGAGCCACCTCACAGTTCTGGTAGGGATTTTTTTTTTAAAAAACTTAAACTAAATCAATTGCACTGGGAAAAACAAAACAAAACAAACCTAATAAGTGACCATTTTGTTCACTGACACAATTCAAAACAATGACTTAGGATGCTTGGATATTATAAAGACAGGTCCTTGAGTTTAGAGCTTGTTAAAGAAGACTCACGATTTTTGACTCAGCTTTGTGACCAGCTGGCCACCGAGGACACAAGTGTGTTGCATTGGAATCTAGAATATCTCCTCTGTCCCATCAGGGCTACGGCATGTTCTCTCAGCATATTAACATAGTATATGTATGTTAAATACTTTCACCTCCACTGTCATCAGGATTCCCAGCGAGTCTGTTCATATACTCTAAAGTTATTGCTATTGCCTCAAAATAATTCCTATAATGTTGGCTTACTCTTCCAAAGTACAAAGTTAGGACTCATCTCCCCCGTCTACATGGTTGAATTCGTTGAGTTTAAGACCATGCCTTGCATGGAATGGGTGCTCAGTAAATGTCAACTGAATGAACGACATTAGGTGGTAATATAATCAGGATGTGACCCTTTCTCCAAAGATGCTCATATCCTGGTTTCCAGGAATTTGAAGATGTTCGATTTGCCTGTGCTGTATTGCATGGTAAGGAATACCTGAGGTTGCAGGTGGGGTTAGAGTTGTCAATATCCACCCTTTCAGTTTTCCTTTCTGGGGGTTCACTAAACATACCTTTATGGAAACCTGTAGAAATAGCCGAAAAGCTAAAATTATTAGAAACACAGAAAACATGTCTCCTCCACTCTGCCTTTCTCGGCCATGTGGAGTGAGTATTGGGGTGCTAAACCTGCAAAATTATCTTTGTGTCCTGCCTAATCAGTTCTGGATTTAGGTTTTTCTACTTCTAGGTGCCTCCCTGGGCTCAGTGGGGTTGTGGGAATGTCAACCTAACTAAAGGAATTGTCGAGAGCGCGGTCTCAATCCAAATCCCGACACCTCCTTCTCTGGGAAGGGAGTCGTGTGACCAGGTTACGGCACTCGCAACCCTACACGGTCAAATGGCAAATAATTGGCAGTAGA
>CAJQZJ010032584.1:2474994-2497651 GCA_907164525.1 Lophiomys imhausi | reverse complement strand
TAAAACAACCATATAAATCCACCACATTTCTTATCCCTTATTTCAAACATTTATACGACCTGGTAAGAAGTCCTCAGGTGGCGCTTGAGGTTCCTTCCGGCAGAGGAACGGGCTAACAGTACCACGAGTGGGACTGCGCCGTCTGTCTGTCATTTGGTTGTAGCTTATATACTATTCTTACAACACACACCCATTATACTTATGAATATCTACTTAGCTGCACTCCAACTTGGTGTCTTAAAATACTTAGGGGCTTTACGCCCTCTTATCTATACTCCTGCAGGCATGTTACCAGAGGCCTGCTTACAGACTCATTACAGGAATGAACTCAAATCCCCCTCCAGCCATTTTATGTTCTTAGCAGCCCCTGGAAGAACCGTTGTTTTTCCAGGCTAGTAAGCTGTGATCTGACAAGATGCTTAGTCCATCCTTGCCTGTGATACAGAAACTCCAATGAGTGAAGAGAGAGCTCAGGTTACCTGAGACCTTGCTGTTGGCATTCTCTGGGTCACATGCTGTGGGAAAGCATGTGGTCACCAGTCACCAAGTTCTTGCCTGGCCCCACATATAGCAGCTACTGCTCATCTTGGCTCCAGGGATACTGTTGTGTCTTCAGTAAAAGTATTTTTGCCCCCGAGTCTAGTCATGAAAAAGTTGCCCCCGAGTCTAGTCATGAAGAAGTTGGAGCTATGCCTTTGTCCTGTCTTTGCCTTCCAGGCTCTTCTAGAAGATAGAGCCCTTGTTCTTCTTCACCTGGCTGGTTCCTCTTTGGTGGTCTCCTGTTCCTGATTCTGGGACATCTCAGGACCTGGACCACGTAGTATAGGCACCCCAGAAAAGTCAACTTGTGTTGAGAGAAGAAACAGGGGTGCCCATATTGCTGCTTTGGTTCCTGTCCTGATGGTCATTCTGTCAAAATGGCCTCTGGCTACAATTTACAAATATAACTTTACATGTGCTGAATTTAATGCAATTTTTAAAACAGAGGCTCATGTCATATAGTACTTGCATTTCCTTTCTCAGTAATCCATTCTCATTACATTTTTATAAGAGCATTGGCCTTTTGTGAGCTGAAGAAAAAGAAAAATCAAATTGGCTGCTCAGCACAGACATGTGGAAAATCCCTCACAGATATCAAAAACAAAACTTTGGAGTTGTGATAGTTCTTGTCTCTGGCCTTATGAAGGAAGGAGGGGGGAAGAGGCTGACCTATGGCTGCTCAGGGCCTTTCTGAGATGCTAGGAGGGTGGTCCCAGATACAGTTTCCCCCCTAGGGCAAAGCTTTCCCATTTCCCATCCTGCTTCCAGGCTACATTCAAAGCTGCCACTTCTCAATAAAGGATTTTAAAGAATTATTTTCTTCTTTCTGGTCCCTACTTTTCACGAGAGTGCATGCTCCCCACATATTTCGCATGGCCTGCATTTTTATGAATCCAAGAACAAATGTATTTTTGGCTAATACCAACACATATTTTTGGAGTCACAGGGCTGTATATTTGTCTCCTGGAAAACATAATTTGAAGCAGATGGAACTGCGTGCCGCACACTTTCATTCTGTAGCCAGTTTCGGATGTCCTGCTGGAAAACTGCATCCTTTGAGAAATATGTTAACATTTTAGTGGAAACTGATGTGACACTGAGCGAGCGCCTTGTTCTAGACAAATCACCCTGCTAACAAAGAGCTAGTCGTGTGACTATTCAAATTGCTTCAGGTCAGCTGTGTCCTGGCCTTTGCTTTACTTGGGAGGGGAGCTTTTGAAGTAGAGTTTGAAGGAGAGAATGGAAAATGGCCCAAGCAGGGAGCACAGTCCAAAGCCCCAGTGGACTTCTGGAATCAGATATGAACATCTCCCAACTAATTGCTCTAATTTCTCTATTGTTCAAAGTTTTAAGATAGATATTTATTATGTCAATGTCCCAGGGAAGCTTGCATCCCACAAAAGAACTCGACCAGCCCAGTCTACCCAATAGCCTCTTCTACTTCTCAATAATTAAATTTGAAAGTGATTTCTGCCATTGGATAGTTCAGCCTCCTTATCCTATTATCTTTACACAATTCCAATGTTTAGGTCTAATCTTACTTGGGTCATTTTTGTTTTGTTTTGTTTTTTTGATACAGGGTCCCACTATGTAGCCTAGGCTGACTTTCTAATCCTCCTGTCTCAGCCACCTAAACGCCTGGAGTTAGACCTGTGCCACCTTGCGTGGTACCTTGGAGATCTTTGCCTGAGGGGGTACAAAATTTACTTTCTTGAATAAGTGAAAAAATTGAAGAGGAAGAAGAGAGCACCGAAGAGGAACTGGCAAGGCAAAGCAGAACATGGGGGAGAAAGAAGGTATCTTCCAGGAGAGCCTTGAAGGCAAAAAAATTTCAAGAGTAAACTTGAGATCCAGAGAAAGTAAGTCTTTTGTCAAAAATGAGAATTCAGACTGCAGTGAGAAAATTTCTAAGAAGCTCACAAGGCTTGGTTTCAGCAATCAGAGATCCTAGAATTACCCCACTGTCTGTCAGTCTAGACCCGGATTGACTTGCCCTGGGCTACTACATAAGATAAAACTTATATCTGGGCTGTGTTCCCAATGTGTAGGAATTCTGCTTATTTCTACCAAGAGGTCTTGGATCTCAGTAGGTCAACACAGTTTCATGCGACTGAAAGGCTGGGTTGCGTGAGTCTTTCACATTATCTTGTTTTACTCCAGGAAGTAAACATTGGTGGTGTAGGGTTGGACACTGTTAAAATGCTCTGTTTCAACTCTGCTGTGATTAGAGCTAGGCTGGCAGAACATAATCTCCAGATAAAATATGAGTGAAGAAAAGACTGGTTTTAAACATCTTACAACAGGCTAAGATTTCAAAAGTTTAACAGTTTTGAGAGGAGATAAAGGTCAGAGTGCGAATGGGGTCAAGGGTCAAGTAGAATAGGCACGAAGGTCCCTGTACCTGGGGGAGGGACGTGTAACAGTAAATTTTTATTTATCACACATATATTTATCAATACTTAACAATTACCTAACAATTTTCTATAAAATTCCTAAATCCTAAACCCAAACCCTAACTCTGAAACCTAAAACTTGTTAGTACCTATAATACAAACATTTAACATTAACCTAAGGTTTCTCAAAAGGATATTTTTCTCTGACCGTGGGTCCTGATGGATGGCTGGTCTTCATACAATTTTTCAGTTTTAAAGTCTCTTAAAGTCTGAATTTCGTGTGTCTCTTTGTGGTCTTAAGACCAATTAACACATGAAAGTTTCCCAGGCGGCTCACCGATTCAGATGCTTATGGCCTGCAAAGGCCCTAAGTCCAGGAGCTCCACGGCTGAGCACTCCTCAATCTCAGGGAGAATCCATCTTCTCTCCAGACCCGAAGCAGGTCAACATCAGAGGATGAAACCCTCCAATGAGATTGTGATGCGTGTTCTTTCGCCTGTCGAGGAAAACGCTCAGTGAATGAGGAACAGGAGAGAGAGAAAGAGAAAGCCCTCCCTGTGTTCATGTGGATCCTGCCTTATATATCTTCACCTGTCTGCAGAAGCTTTTGTGCACTTTTAAAGTTAGTTCCAGGGGCTCAGTCTTTTTCTAAAAAGCTTTTTGCAGAGGGGTGTGTATTCACAGGCGGTCCGCAGATGTGGGCAGGTGACTCAGGGCATGTCATTCAGATGCTTTTCCCAGAGAGCTGTGAAATGACAACAGACCTCCTGGAGGGCGGGCACCCCAGGGGGCATGTCCTGCTCCCAGCCCCAAGATCAAAGAGGTCCTGGTCCTTGGTGAGTTCCCAAGGACATGTCACTTGGATGAAGTCTTTTATCTTAAAAGTCCAGCCTTATTCTAAGTTCCCTATGCTATATATGCTAACACTAAACCTACCACAGGGATGAGCTCCTGCGGGTGATTCAGGGCTTCACTGTCCTTGTGGATTACCTATGCTTGGCCCATGCCTGGGACAGTAATTCATTTATTATACGCTCCTTAAATTTTTCCATAGGTGGAGCATCTGCTCTCTTCTGTGATTTAAATGAATAAAGAGATTGTCTTTTCTCCCATGAATTTTTCACAGAACATTCTTAAACTGGAATAACTCTCCTTGTCCTTCATATTGCTACCATCTGTTGCCACCCTCAGCATCCAGACCATTCACTGCTCTCTCAGCACCAATGGCTGTCTTTATCCCATGGGGAACCCATCCGTCAATATACTTTCCAGTTCTTGGACCTTATCTAATACAGTGACCTTTTCCTTAAACCCCTGACTCCACTCACACCTTAGCATCTCTCAGAACAGTTCCACCTCTGAAATCTTAACCTACTAACTCCCTTTCAAGTGGAACCCTTTATGTTTTCAGACTTCCCTCTCCACTCCCCTTCACTTGGTCTTTACCCTCATTCAGATCATCTTATCCTTTGATTTCCTTTATTTTCATCTAGTCCAGCTGTTCTCAACCTTCCTAATACAGCGACCCTTTAATACAGTTGCTTATGTTGTGGTGACACCCAACCATAAAATTATTTTGTTGATTCGTAACTTTAATTTTCTTAGTTATGAATCGTAACATAAATACCTGGTACTCAGGATATCTGACCCTTTAGGGGTCAGCAGTTGAGAAGTGCTGATCAGTCCACTGTGTCCTTCTGGCCTCATTCTTAAACCAAATACTAGCTTAGATTCAGCCAGCACACTCTTGATCCATAGCCTTAAGCCGTTGAACCTTTGTTCTGCTAATGTCTCTGGCTAGAAAAGTCCAAGTGAAATTTCAATTCTTCCCATATAAGGTAAGCCTGGAAAGGATGTTGGGAATAAGATGAATAAAACATGATGAATTAACAAACCATAACACTTATTCCTCTGAAATTGACTCCACTGGGTACCAGAGAAATGCAATAGATACAAGAGAAGTATTTTAGTCAGGGTTTTCTAAAAGAGCAGAAATGATGGAATGAAATATATACCTATGATCTCTCTCTTATATATATATGTATGTATATACATACATACACATATACATATATACATGCATACATATACACATATACATGTATACACACATATACACATATACATATGAAGGTCCATCAGGTCAAGTTATGTAACATATACATGTGAGTCTGTCTGTCTTTCTCTTTGTGTCTTAAAAATGGATTTGTTGACTTACAGACTATTGGATTAGTCCAATAATGGCTACCTCCTGACATAAAGGTCAAGTATCCAGTTGATGTTCAATGGTGAGACTGGATATCTCAGTAATCCCACTCCAGTGTAAAAGTCCCAAGGATGTCTTAGAGAGCTATCAGTTCCCAGTTTACCTTAGAATCCCAAAGATGTAGGTTCTAACACCATCGAAGGAATGCTTCAGGGACAGGGAGGATAAACCAGTCTGCAAGAGTGAGGGGAAGCAAGCAAAAATCAAAAGCTTCCACTTTCCATGTCCTTGTTCATGGGCTGCCACTAGAAGGTGTGGGCCAGGTTCAGGGTGCGTTGTCGTCTGAACTTGGTGTTGGGAGGTGGGGCAGAGACAAGCAGATCCTGGGGACTTGTTGGCTAGCCAACCAATCTAGCCCAAAAGGAAAGTTCCTGCAGGCTCAATGAGTCTCTCTCTCTCTTTCATACACACACACACACACACACACACACACACACACACACACACACACATGCACACACGCACGTACCCACAGACAAACAGGAAGTTGCACTTGTGGGGATTTTCAGCTCTTCTGCACCTCAGCTGCACCACCATGGGCAGGCCCCGTATGACCTATTGAAGCCATCTATAAACTGACAGTAATGATAGTGATTTTCTTATTGTGATAATTATATTCCATCACAAGGAATGAAAAAAGAAGCCATGGTTAACAAAGACAATATTCAGTTGGGACTCACCACTGTGCCAAGCACTTAATGAGCATTTAATAGATATTAACAGTGCTTCCCAGGTTCCAACTTCATCTGTGGTAGCTGCAGGGTGACCACTTCCCAGGGTGCCCAGCACCACCCACCCAATTCCACAAAGCTTAGCCCCAGGCTTCTTCTCCCTGGTACATAGGTCTATGTCACAGGCCATTAGTTTTGTAGGTCAACTTGAGTCAGTTCTGTGCTCAAGATATTTCTACCCATACTCTTGACCCTGACATAGTGTCTTTGCACCAAACAAGACTGACCTTTCTCAAGTTGTTCCTCATATAAAGGGGACAAGGAAGATAGCACAAAGACAATCTTGGGAAGCCTGCCTGTTCTTTCTTACTGGGGTTACAAAAGAATCTCTGGAGATTAGAGCATATCATAAAGCTGCAAATGACAAATGGGAAGTGGGCAAGAAACCCTTCCCTTTTTCTTGAGAGAAATTCAATAAAGACATTAAAGAACAGTATCAAAAGGCCAGAAGCTACTACCTGGATGACATGGACCGTTTAATCCTGCAGGCTAGGTTTGTTCTATGACTGAGAAGCCACCTGTAATCTCTGCAGGAGGGGTCATGCTGCAGAGGTATCGGTGACTCACATGCCACTTCTCTTGGCATTGAAAAAAGACAGTTCTGGTAGATGGTTGGAGTAAAGGTTTTGTTCTATGGCGCACCCCTGCCTGGGACCCTTCACAGTAAGAAAGGCTCAGATGCCTGTCAAAAGCGCTAGGGGAAGAACTCAGCACTCTATTGCTAGCCGTTTCATGATGCTCCGCTGCAAAGGGAAGCTGGTAGAACTCAGTGTTCAAACTTGTCTGGGTCAAGGCCTCTTATACCACCAAAGGGCATCATCCAAAGTGAAGTGGTGTGAAGGCCAGGGCACAGGAGAGCTTGTGGAATCACTCAGAATGGGAGGGGTGGAGGGGAATTAACGATAGGAATAATTGTGTAGTAAAGGAAGTGAAGCTTCTATTAAAGGTTAGTATTTGACCTTAATTTTTATTTCCTATCCAATTAACCCAACATGCATGCATGTACTATATAGTGAACTGTGTAAGTATGTATACATATGATTACATATGTATGTCTACATATATTCTTATATAGTCATTCCTCCCCGCTACTTCCATGAAGTATAGTAACACTTTTCATTGAACTAACATCATAAGGCCCATAGGTTCTTTAACACAGTTTCTACAGTCAGTTTGGGTCGAATACATTTTTCGTACTGCTCAAAGTGGACTCAGTTCTTAATGCTGTGCTTCATTAAGTAAGCTGTTTCACTACTGATTTCTCTAAAACATTCCTCAGGACCTTCACTTACCCTTATAAGATCTTTGGGAAAGTATAGTGAGCCCCTCCAAAAACCAGCCATCAAGATCTCTCCTGCCTCAGCTCTTTGGGCAGTGCTGCACTGCTGAAGGTCCCTCCTAAGGTCCATGTGTCTTCAGCCTGCAGTGCTACTGGGTGGAACTGATACTAGGCGGGGCCTAATGGAAGGAAGTCAGTTCACTGGGTGTGTGTCCTTGAAAGAGATACTAGAACCTCAGTCCATTTCTGTCTCTTCTTGACCTCCTGGCTGTCACATGGCCAACAGCTCCTCCATTGCTTACTCCCATCATGTTATTCTGCTTCACCAAAGGCCTGAACAATAGTGCTTAGAGACTACACACTAGCCTTTGTAACAGCAGGCCAAAATTAATGCTTTCTCCTTTTAAGTTGATTGCATCAGAAGTTTTCTCACTGCTAACACAGGTTGTACATATTTTGTTTTTTTTTTTTTGGGGGGGGTTCTTTCTTTTTTTTTTCTGTACATTCCATGAAATGGTAAGAGACAAAGTGGATTAGAGTAAGGGAGGTTGAAGACAAAGAAGGATGGAGAACTAGACCATTCTTTAAAATCACGGAAGATTTCCTGGCTCTTACATTGTAGAGTTTAATCAAAAAGCTATTTCCAGCTCTGGGGCCAGGTCCTTAAACTATGTTGACCACCGGTTAGCAGCTAGTAAAAGAGTGAAATGCAGCAGCTTCTACCCAGAGCTGACTTTCATCTGATTGCTTCCAACGACTGCTTTGTGCTTTATGCTCTCTTCTGGAGAGTCTGGGGAGGGTTGACTGATTATATTTTCCAAAGTGATCGTGTTACTGTTTGTATCTTGCATGTCACCACAGGCCCATGTTTGAGTGCTTACTCCCCACCTTATAAAGCTATTTGGGGAGGCCATGCTGGCATTTGTAGGTCACTAGAGGTAGATCTTTGAGGGTATAGACTAGGTCTTGCTCTGGTCTGGCTCTCCCTGTCTTCTGATCAGCTACCATGAGAACAAGTTGCTACCCCATGGTCCCACCACCAAAGATGAGCCTCTTCACTTTGCCTTCCCCACCGTGACAGACTCTTCTTTGAAATCGTGAGCCAAAATTTACCTTTCCTCCCTGAAATTATTTCAGTCAGGTTTGGGGCACAAGTGACTAAGACAGACCCACAATGACACCTCCAATGCCACAAGGTCTTCTACAGCAAGCCCTTCCCCCTCCCTTATGAAGAAACAGTGACTAAGTCTCCTGCTTTTGAATCTAGGTAAGGTAGTGGTATGTAGTTGGGCAACAGAGTAGGGCACTCTGTTCTTCTCATAGAAGTCTAAAGTGGGTGCACATGATGGCTTGTCACAGGAGCAAAGCCCTCACCCTTACAGAGTGAAGTCATTCCAGTGTGGCTACTTTGGGGGTCACCCACACTCCTGTCAGTAACCCATCACCTACAGTCTGTAAATCATTGTTTCCTTAGTGGAAATTTAGGTGGAACCAAACTTTGGGTTATTCTTGGGACCTTAGAACATGGTAGATGTTTCTCAGTCTCTTCTCAACTTAGGGACAAAACCCTCACATTTCTGTACAAACTTTTTAGTTTCCTATTGCAGTAGTTGCTCCTTACTGAAGTCTGTCTTTGACCCCTTAATCAAGCAGTGGCTGGCCTTGTTCATCGTTGGTAGTGGTCCAGTCTTTAGCTAGGTGAGAAACTGCCAACCCCACTCGCTGACTAATTTTAGCTCTGTGTAGGCACTTGGAGTGAGAGCTGATTCCCTTCAACTGGAAGGCCCACCCTCTTAGGCCACTCACAAAGCCCCCTAGACCTCCTGGGCCTTGACCCAGCTTGGTGTACTTCTGTGCACAACACAAACTGCTGACTCACAGCAAACATCATGCGTTTATAAACAGGAAGCTGAGTATGTGGCCACAGACGTTCAGCAACAGATAGTAATTGCTGAATGTGTAGGAAAACAAGTTAAAAAAAAAAAACAAAAACTGTGCCCCTAAATAAGACCTCTGTAGCTCATGGAAATACAATCCTCATACTGATCACTTATTAAGAATTTACATGAGGGGAATTTTTAATTGATCAAACCAAGTTGGTGAGTTGGAGAGGCTGTACATATTTACTGTGTCTCCTGGATTAGGTGGGTTTCACTTTTATCTTTTCCTTCCTTCCCAGGCAGCACAGAAAGTCTCTTTGGTGAGACTTTCACAGTAGAGATGTGTTTCGCCCTTAAGCTCTGATACTCTTGCCTGCCCAGGTTGGAGCTCTAGAAATGAATAAGCCCATTACAGTCTCCACTGGGAGCTATCAGGGAGATGCCAGACCTTGGCAGGTAGCCATACTGACCCCCTAAGAATTGATCAGAGGGACCCTAGCTTGAATCAGGCATGTACACAATAGTACAAATTTCCTTGATGTTTCTCTGCAGGAGTACAGTGGGTTTCTAGCAAACTGTGTCGAGAAAATTGAGTTCAACAGTCAAGGAAAGACCCAGGTGATTATACTTGGGGACTTGGCACCATTGCTGTATTTGTCACTGAAGCAAAGGCAGCTGAGTGATGTTTGGAATCTGTTCCCCTGCTCTTCTATGCAATCAGCCAAGGGACAACAATACCTTTGTGCCTGGGGCATTAGGTTCTTCATAAGCAGTGGCCAATGTTTATATGCACAGCTCTGTGGACTTTAGGAGCTCAGTGTTAGCAACTCCATTGAGCAAACCAATACTCAGGTATTCATCAAACTAACAAGAGCAGAACTGGAATTGCAGCTCGCAGTGTCTCATTACACAACACAGATGGCTTTAGAGTAAGGTATGTCTCTTAACATTGGCGTTGTGACAGTGCTGCTTAGTATCCAAATGACACCTACAAGGTAGAAGACATTTGACTGCCTTTTAGTTTGTCAAAGAGCAGAGGACATGTGTTCTCCTATTATTTACAAATGTGGTAATGGAAATTATAAACATCATAGCGTCCCATTACATTAACAGAAACTAATTTTGCACAACCTTTATTGTATAATTAGGTAGTATGAAAGTACTGGTAGGCTATATCGACCCAAAGCAACACTTTTCTATAGTTATTTGGTGTGTGTGTGTGTGTGTGTGTGTGTGTGTGTGTGTGTGTGTGTGTGTTTCTGTGTGTGCAAATGCACGTGCACATGTAAGGGAATAAAACCACCCAGGCCCAGATCCAGGGCTGTGAGATCGATCCAACATCTACCCTATCTATTGCTGGAGTGTGTGAAGGGCCCTGCAGATCCAAAGCTGCAGGATCTTCATGATAAAGGGCAACAATAGGATACCTGGAGGAGTTTCAGTAAGGATCCAGTATAGATAGCGGAAAAACAGGGGCCTCCAGCCAGACCAATGGCTCACTGCAATGAACATTTGCAAATAAATTCTCAGTATCTTCAACCCCTAAGTTCTAATATCCTGAGGAAGGTCCTCAATGACAATTGCAACTTTGAGCCTTAGGCAGAAAACTACAGAAGCCAGAGAACCATCCAAAGCCCAGACAGGCTTAGTCTGGATTGAATGTGGGCGGAGCATCCCCAGCAGCTGCTGCATGGAATTTCCTTGTGTTCAGGGTTCAGTTCTGCTGAGTCACCTGAAGCTGCATCCTGACAAACACAGAAATGACTCTCCCCTGCAAATAAAGCCTAAAGCAAAGCTGTCGGACAGTGCTCCACTCAAGGGCTACCAACATATAGCATACTGAAGTCAGTCATCTGTCCACTTTTGTACAGCCTTAGAACTAAGAATTGCACATCATTTCTTAAACAGTTAAAAAGTGTTGTAGAGTGCTTCTCTAGCAGTCAAGGCCCCAGGTTCAATTCCTGTTACAGCAAAAGTAAAATAAAGTAGTAAAGTGGGAATGGTGTAATTGGGCCGGGGGGAGGATATGTAGGAAGGCTATTAGAAATTCATATTTCAGGGCTGGGATATAGCTAAGTTGGTAGAGTGCTCACCTAGCATGCACAAAGCCCTGGGTTCACTCTGCAGTGTAGTGTAAATCGGTTGTGGTGGTACATACATGTAGCATTCAAGAAGCAGAGCACAAGGATTGGAAGTTCAAGGTCATCCTTGGCTACCTAGCAAGTTTGAGGCCAACCTGAGACACAAGGCACATGGGACTTGTCTCAAAAGAAATTCCTATTTTCTATTTATAAAATCATAGTGGGATATGAATTGAAACATACTAGAACTCTCTGATTACATATTCTCTGGGACTACCATCACTCTAGCTGGCAAAACTGAGTTGTTGCAAAGACCCATAAGTCCACAGAACAGTTATTATATAGTTATTTATATATATATATTATATAAAATGTTGCTGGCTCCAGTTCTTTAGTGTCATGGAAGCAGGCTGCTTTTATTTTTCTGCTCTGTTATCTTTAGGGTGGGTTTTCAGCTCAGGCCAAATGACTCCTTACCCTCTTCCCAGGTCTGCATTCAAATGCTGGCAAAAGAGAAGAAATTGCTTTTCCCCTCTAAAAATAAAAATAACTTCACTTACGTCTCATCTGGTCAGAAGTTAATCCCTTTATTGTAGCTATTATCTTATCACACCTACAAACCTTGATCAGCCCAGCAAACAAACAAAAAAACCCCCAAAAAACTCAGAATGCCTTTGTTAAAGGAAATCAAGAGACATTTCGGAGCTCTGCCTCACCTCCTAAGTGTATCAAGGCAAGAGCATGTGAGAAAATCTACCATAGGAACAAAGCACACATCAGTCCAAATTGTTCTTTTTCACGCTTGGATCCCAGTGCTTCTTCTCCCTCCACGTCAGTCATTTCTTTGCTCTTTAGCACTAGCACAGCGTCCTGTGTCAGTAAGTGCTAGCATAGCATGATACCCTACTTTCTTTCCTTTTATTTAGGCTGTAGATCTATAAAAGAAACAACTTGCCAAATTGGAAGGTTATCAAAGGATTATTAAGAATAGAAGAAAACAATGGGAACCTGACATGATGCAGACACCAAATGCCCCCAGCCGATCATATAGCCTTCTTCATAGTCATGCAAAGAGCAGTCCCCTACTTCTTGTCTTAAACTTGTTTTATTAAATTTAAACTTTTGTATGTCTCCCCCATAACGCTCTATCTGTTGTCTCTGTGCCACTTCTTGTCCACATCCAAAAGGTAAAAGCCTTCTCTACCATGTGGCTCCCAAGCTCTCATGCCTGAAGACTGAATTTATCTCCCACCATCTGCACACCACTCTCTGTATTTCACAAAAGCACACTCCTGGGACACCCAATCCATTGGGGATCTTTCGTTCCCTTTGTCTAGATTCTCGGGGATACGGGAAGTGTGCTTTCTGGGTTCCTGAAACAGTGGTTTTCAACTGGGGGCAACTTTGCTCTCACAAGACACTGGGCAACACCTGGAGACAGTTGTGAAGTGTCACGCCTGAAAGAGTGTGTGTGATTAGCATCTAGTGGGTCAAGGCCAAGGATGCTGCTAGACATCCTGTGAAGCACCAGATAGCTCCTGCAAAAATTAGCAGTGGTTCTCAACCTTCCTAGTGCTGTGACCCTTTAACACAGTTCCTCATGTTGTGGCGACCCCCAGCCATAAGTTGCTCAGTTGCTACTTTATAACTGTAATGTTGCTATTGTTATGAAGTGTAATGTAAATATCTGATATGCTGGATATTTGATATGTGACCTCCAAGGGGTTCTCGACCCACAGATTGAGAGCAATTGCTCAAAAGACTCATGCATTAAATACTGTGTGCTGGTGATAACCAAGTGAGGGGTGAGGCAGTAGAGAGACGGTTGGTTGAATCAATCAAAACTTACTAATATATGAGCTGGGAATGTATCTCAGAGCTAGAGCACTTGTCTGGTATGCTAAAGACCCTTACTTCAATACTCAACAGTCAAAACAAAAATGTAGTATTGGACAGAGATTTTTTTTTATGTCCTAGAGATTCTAGGATAGAGCCTTCAGAAAAGATGAAATAAAAATCTAAAAATAATGTGTGCTGTGGCATGGTGTGTGTGTGTGTGTGTGTGTGTGTGTGTGTGTGTGTAGGGATCTTGGTTGAATCAAATAAAAACTCCAGACCTGTCTGGTTAGGTGAGGTTGGTTTTTCTGGGTATACCTTACTAAATATTTGTTTGCATGAACAATAAGGACTGTCAGGAAGAAATCTGTGTGTAAAGTAGACTACAGAGCAGACAATATATGAGAGAGGCCAGTGGAAAGCTCAATGTGGTCACCACTGACTAGTCCCCAGTCTGATGAATGAAGGGAAGAGCTAGAATAAGGCTGGCTTTGAGGGGCTTTGCCTTACTTAATGAGGGTCTGGCATGATATTCAGGCTGTATGGACCCTGAGCCCTGGAGACAGGCATTTCCTTCATTTCTTCCTGAAACTCAGAACAAATTACTGACTGTGAGGTCTGAGGGACTGGCTGCTCATCCACAGTGAAGATGCAGAAGATGGGATGGTGGACAACAAAATGTTCTTTTGCAGTGTCCATGTTCCTCTGAAACAAGGACAAGATGAAGCCTTGAGTACTCTCAGGGAAGCTGATGGACAAAGATCCCCATGAGAGGACTGTGTTCACTTTAGGAACTGCTGAAACTCCAGATGTAACCGTGGGACCCAGTCAGAACTTGTGGTTATGCTGGAGACAACATAGATAGCTGCAAAATCTTAGCTTACGTACGGTGACTTTCCTATGTATCCACCTCATTGGTGATCTTGTTTTTGTGACAGAATGCCTAATAGAAGCAAATTAAGGGAACAGACGCTTATTTTGGATTGCACGGTTCTAGAGCAGTGGCTCTCAACCTTCTTAATGCTGCGAACCTTCAACATAGTTCCTCAACATAGTTGTGGTGACTGCCCAACCATAAAATTATTTTCGTTGCTACTTCATAACTGTAATTTTGCTACTGTTATGAATATTAATATAAATATATGACATGCAAATGATCTTAGGTGACCCCTATGAAGAGTTGCACTGCTCTACAGTATAACTGCTACAGCTTGGTCCATGATGGTGGCATTTTCCCATGTGGCTTGTTCACATCTTGGCAGATCCAGGAAGCTGAGAGCTTTAGTTGGATATCACCTTCAAGGCTTGCCCACAGCAGTCCACTTCTGCTAGCTATGCTACAGCTCCCAGTGCTTCACAACCGCCCATAACAGTGCCACCAGCTGCATAACAGGCATTCTTTTTTTTTTAATGTTCCTTCCTTTTTTTATATACTTTATTTTTTTATTTCTTCAAGTTACATCTCAGTCACAATCCCTTCCCTACTCCCCCTTCCTGTCCCACCCTTCCACCTTCTTCCCCCCAACAGCTCCCCCTTTCAGTCCAACAAATGGTTCCTTCTCTTATAACAGTAAATACTATACAAACAACAGAAATAAATACGCCATATTTATGAGAGTTAAATGGCCCAGCACATATTCCCAGTGTCCAGTCTATACATATTGGGCCCCTGACTTTAACATTCTACCATCTAACCATCTCCATGAGTTTGAAGTTCTATACCTAACTCAGCTTTCATACTAACTTGCATCACAATTTTAAAAACATCTTCTTAGATCCAGAACACCCTCTTGATTCCTAAACAACTCAAACAGGCATTCTAACACATGACCTGATAAAGGGCACTTTGTATCTAAACTATTCCACGCTTGGCTGCCATAGGATCACAGCTAGTGGGTAACGGACAATGAATTAGTCAGCTGCAAACTTCCTTATATTCTTAACAGTCATCTCAATATTATTCATAAATCCAAAGTCTCTACAGAGATTCCAGGCAAATTCTTAGCTATGAGCCACCATCAAAATAAAAACAAACTCCATGCTTATAATACGCATGGCACAGAGTAAACATCCCCCTTTTCAAAAAGGAAAGGATGAAGGTAGAGAAATAAACTATCAAAGCAAGTGAGCACTAAAACCCTGAAGACCAAACACTAAACTTTACAGTCCTATGTTGAGTATGCAGTGATTGTGGCGGTGTCAGATGATGCTCATCAAGCTTGGTTATCCCCGCCCCTATCTGAAGCCAACACAGGCTTTCCACTGAGCCAGCTTCACTCTGCGCTTGGAATTTTCCTCAGCAGACATCCTGTAATTCTAGCATCTCTGCTATCCTGCAGTCTCCACTGCAATGAATGCATCACCTTCACAATGTCATGCTTAGCTGGCTCAGAAGTTTGATGCAGAGACTCCAACAGTGCCACACATTACTGGGCTTCATTAGTATTTTTCTGTAACTTTGTTGCAAGCTTCTGTGACCTTGTGACTCTTGCATTCTGTGTGGTTGTTGCCAAGCTCTGCTGCCAGCTTCAGATCTAGCCTGGCTCCGTTTTTTAATCACAGCTTACAGTGGCCTCTGTGTGCCTACAGGGTTGATTTTTGGAAAATATTTCCCTAGGTGACCTCATTTGAGAAGGTCATTATTGTCACAGCATTCTTTGTTCATGTATTCCTCTTTTTATTGAAAAGTCTTACGACTAGGTTTCTATTTTCATACACTGGAATGTTTGGTAAGTTGGATTCTTGCTCTTGAAGTAGCTTTCCTACAGTGGTACTAGGTGAGCTCCAACAGGTTTGGTTATCCCTGACCTTGTGTGAAGCAAGCATGGATTTCAAAATGTATTTGATTTTCCTTTAATGCCACTAATCTTAACAATTATAATCCCTATTCCAGCCCCCCTGCTTGTCTACTAGCTCACAACTCTAAACACCTCTGAGGTTTTTTTCCTTGACAAGTTGCAAATGTTTTATATCATTCTGTTTCCCACTTTGCCCATTCATTATAACCCCAGCCAATACCATGCTACCACTTGGGATGCTATTATGTTACCATCTTGAAAGTTTCTTTGCCAAATAAATTATTCCAATTCTTTTAATTTCAGCTTCACTCAAATTTTGATGAGATAGGCAGAATGTTGTATGAACAGCCTCTAGTCCAGAAAAGAGGTTTTTGGTTTTTTTTTTTTCCTCCATGAGAACTTGCGAACATAACTTTTGCTGCTCATATTTCTGCTGCCATTCTGGTTGTCTAAGCTTTCAGTAGAAATGGACCATTAAACTCTGCTTACAACGTTCCAGGACTTCTCTAACTTACATCCTCAAACTCTTTCACTTACTTCCTACAAACCAATTGCAAGTGTGTACAATCTACATGACCAGGTTTGTCATGGAGACAATGCCACTCTCCCCATGATATCGCGTGTTTGAATGCTTGGTCCACAGCTGATCGTGCTGATTTGAAAGGTTGTGTCATAGGGTCAAGATTACCATGTAGGTATAGGTCAATGGAGATGCTGAAAATTACAGCCCACCACTACCTCTCATCTTGTTTCTGCTTTCTGACACATCAAGATGTGAATAAGCTGCACCACAATCTCCTGATGCCAAGGATTGAACCATTCGTGTCACCATGTCCTCCCCACCACAACGGACAGTATCCAAAACAATGAACTAAAATCTTCTTCCAGGCATTTTGTGTCGGTGATGAGGAAAAAAAAAAACCTCATAGAGATTTATCCTGTCCTTGTCTACACAACTTGCTTTCTGCCCTCCTCCATCTTTTCTGCCCTTCTTCCCAAGGCTGTACTGATCCACATAACAGGTTCTACCACCTACATCTCTTTTTTCTTAAACAATCTCCATTTTATTCTTGCTTCTAACCATATATATGTGTCATCTTTATCTTAGCATAAAAAGCTCAAAATCATGCTTTAAAAAATTATTAATGCCTCCATAAAGTAGCAAGTTCCCAAGATAATGGATTTTTGTCACTTGATCCTTTAAAAAGTAGCAAAAACCTTGGATGTCTGGACAATCCCAGGATCTGGGAACTCTAGATCACAGTTTTTCTCAGGCAGTTGATCTCATCACTCTCCAGAGGCCGATGTCAGAAGTATGAGGCGGCTGTGCCTGGCTGAGTAGTTTTCTTCCTTGGAATGTAGAGCTGGAGGTCCACATACAGACAGCATCCCAAAGCTACAGCTGTCACCAAGCTAGTGTTTGTGGCATTTGGAGTCATCTATAATTGTGACAGCTTGTCTGAAACCTCATGCTCATCAGAGAATGGAAATGAAAAAGCAAAAGTGTGCTGTGGTGAGTACGGCCTCCAACCTCTTTCAGGTAGTGGAGAAGAATTCCCAGAGGGGATGATGTCCTTGGTCTTCTCAGAAATGAACCACAACGAAGCAAAGCAGCTGAAGAGTACCAGGGAGACCACAGAGACCAAGGCTGTGAGGGTGAGGGACACCACTATTTTTCCATCATTGGCATTGTTGTTTGTTCACACAGGCAGACTTACTCCCTTCTCTAGCTCTACTCTGATCAAGAGAAAACCCTTGAACGCAGTTAAGTTCTCCAGGGCTCCAGGGCTCTGAGGCCATCAAAGTCATGCTGAGGAGAAACATGAAACTTATCAGCTCCATTTTTCCAATATTGCACGTTAGAAGCTGATGAGTTATAAATGTTCTTTGTGGTCCATGTTTCCAGCTTCTTCTCAATTTGTGGGAAACACAGGCAAAACAATCAGTAAGTGTTTCTGTTTACATCCCAGGAAATCTGACAATGGTGTCATCCTCAGGACAGTAGGTGATACTTACCCAGTCCATATGCTCATCTACGAACTCAGCCCTGACTCTCAGGGTGTGAACATCATAGTTAGAGACCTGAGAAATCACATTCAGTCTCATCCATGTTCTTTAACACATCTAGGAATTGCCTATAACTTTGGTACTGGGCTAGGAGACTCTGATTCCCATTGGGAAAAGCAGGTGGGCTCCCATTGCAGAATTTTGTTGTAATGAACTGAATTCATTCTGGCATTTTTAGGAGGTGGTACCTAGTGCTGACACTAACAGTCAGCTGCATAACCACACTAGGGGTGCCTGGATGCCAGCAGCATAGGACACTTACCCTGGCTCTGTACCCCAGAGTGTCAGCATGTCTGTCTTCTGGCTTTGTTTTTTGTTTGTTTGTTGGAGATGAGGTCTCACTATGAGCTGGAACTTACTACATAGCTGGGCTCGAACATGAGTTCCCCTTGCCTCTGCCTCTTAAGTGGTGGAGATTACAGGTGTGTCCCACCACACCAGATTCCAAATATTTTTCATGTTTTCAAATTCTATGATTGGGATACAATTTATTGCTTAGTTCTAAGTGAGCACAGCCTCAAATAGAAAGAAAAAAGATTGGATTAAAAAAAAAGTCTGTATTCACTATCTTCCTATCAGATCATCTTCTATAGTTTTTCCTAAAACTCAAGAGTTGTTACTTTTGTTCTTGTCTTTTTCTTTCTTTCTTAGCATTTTGTAAACAGTTCATGTGTAGAGTCTGAATTATTTCCCAAAAGGTTAGCTCTCTGAACAGTGAAACAAGACTGCTCTTATATAAACAAATATATTTTTGCAACAAAATAAATTGTGTTTTAAAATCTTTAAATGCACCCCAAAATAGTGAGAAATATGTAAACAATTAATTAATGTCATGTAAAAGCACATGGGGGACTTTGTGGGGAAACTGGACACATGTGATGGCTTTTATCTGGAAGCTACTAAGTATTCAAATGTTAATTGCTTGTCCCCATCCCCCCTCCCCTTACTGTTTGAGCAAACACTCAAGTACCCAAAATGATGCTGTGTAAACCTTGCCTCCCAGTTATTCCTGATTGGATAACAAAAAGGTTGGCAACCTATAGCTGGGGCGATAGGGAAATGGAAGGCTGGACTTCCTAGAAGTGGAGATAGGAACTCTGGGAAGAAGAAAGAGGAAAGTTTTTCACCAGGAGAATGACAGGAGACAGACATTACTACAGGAAGGGAAGGTGTAGCTAGTCATGTGGCTGGATGTGCTAGGTGGTTAGGTTAGCTTAGATGAACTAGTCAAGAGTCTACCCAGCTAAGGCCTAAGCACTGAAATCTTAAAAGGTCTTGGCGTCATTGAACAAAGTTGACATCATAATACAAAGTTCATGAAAACGTGTTACAATGGCACTGTGCTGTGTGTGTTCCTAATTATAACATTCTATCAAAGTTGTTTTCCATACCCAGCTCCAGCTCCAGAGGGCTCCTTTCAGTGGCTGTATTTCTTTTTTTTTTTTTAATACTTTAGTTTTTTTCTTCAAGTTACATCTCAGTAACAAGCCCCTCCCTATTCCCCCTTCCTATCCCGCCCTTCCACCCTCTTCCCTCCAGAAGTTTCCCCTTTCAGTCCAACAGATGGTTCCTTCTCTTATAACAGTAAGTATTATACAAAACAACAGATATAAATATGCCACATTTATGAGAGTTAAATGGCCCAGTATACCTTCCCAATGTCCAGTTTATACATATTTGGCCCCTGACTTTAACATTCTACTATCTAACCATCTCCTTGAGTTTAAAGGTCTATATGTGACTCAACATTCATACTAACTTGCAATACACTTTTAAGAGTATCTTCTTAGATCTATAACACCCTCTTGATTCCTAAACAACTCAAAATTTAACTACGAGACTCTAGCTGTCTATTCTTCAACCACCTCAGAGACCTGAGAGGGATAAATATATCTGCTTATATAGGAAGTACAGGGCCTGCAGCTTCCAAAACTAAGAAAGGACATACCAGTGACTGCCTGGACAGTTCCCATTTTCTCTCCATACATTCCTGCATCAGTCTTCAGCCTTTGGGTCCTGTTTCTATGACAGACATTTGTTGTAGAGCAGGGATTATGAAGGACTTACCTACCCTGTCTTGGCAGAGTTAGGCTGTCGACTTCCCTGCTACCAAGTTTTGTCCTTTTTGGACAGCAGTCTGTCTGCAGTTGGTGCAAGGGGTTTTTTCATGCCAAGAGATAGGCTTGCCACTAATTCAACCATCTTACAGTGGAGGTTTTTCGATGCTTATCTTCTACTTGGAGTAGAATAGGGGGTGCTATCAGGTGCTGATATGTCTCAATATCAAAAAAAAATCTTGATTTAAGATAACATCTTTGAATGGCATATTCTGCAGATCTCTTGGGGTTTTTGAAGATTCCCTATCCATCTCTCGTATTTAGATAAGCAAATGTTGCTTGTCTCTTAGCAACTTGATTACTGGGTAGTTTAGAGAATATCTGTGATAGACTGTCATAGTAGCTAACAAAGTGACATGTTTGCATGACTAGGAGTTTGTTTTACTTAACTATCCTAGACCGTTTTAGACGGTTGGTATCAAGAGGTCAGAGCTTCACATTTTATTTTTAAGTATCTCTAGGTATGATACCATTAGGAAGCGTTACCTTTAATTTTGTATCAATATACAAAGATCTATTCAATTGTGGTTAAATATACTCTTAATTATGTATCAATATACCAAGATCAATGCCTATGTAGCCCAATACAATCTTAATATTACGTCCATATGCAAGGGTCAATACCATTGTGGCCAACTATAATCTTAATTTTGTATCAATATACAAAGATCAATACCGATGTAATCCAATACAATCTTATTTTTGCACAATAAACAATGGTCAATACCACTTTAGCCAAATAAACTACTAATTTTGTATCAATATACAAAGGTATAAGGGCATATTCAATAATCTGCCCCTTCTTCTTAGAGTTCAGAGACACACACATGGGATTTGGAGGGACCTAGGTTAGGAGGCTTCTTACAAAAGGCCTTCTCGATGCAGGCAGATTGTCCTTTGGGATCTCAAAACATATACACTAGAGCTGGTTTAGCTCCAAGGTGACAGAATGATTTCTTCTTTAACCCGGATTGAAAGATAATGCTTTGTATGTTGTCAGAAGGCCAAATTTGCTTCAGGAGAAGTACTACTTAGCCCCCCCACCCCACCCCACCCCCCAAAAAAAGAGGGCAATTGTCCTAGGGTTGGGATTGGGGCAGGGCTCTGTTCTTATCATTCCAGGAGAATCGAAGCATTCATTCTGGGAGCCCAGGGACGGCTGGACAGCGGAAACCTCAGCAGAGAGCAGAATCGGGCACCAAGGAGGATGAGTGACCCAGTTGATTCTGCCTGGCAGACTTCCTCAATAGCTGTCTCCATCGGGGGCCTGCAACCACCACAGCAATCCAATGTCACTGGGACTGTTCAGCTCTACACAATGCCCCGGCAGGAACCTCAGTGAAGCCTGCAAGATCAGCTTCTGCCTACAAACCCCTTAGGTCATCTAAACAGCTGAGAACAGAAGGACTGAACATAAAAGGAGTGTACTAACATTTTTAACCATTTTTTCCATTTGGGTTCGGGCCCCAAACAGGTCTACTACGACCCAAATCAGCAGGAAGTCACTTTAAGAGAGCGACGTCCCATGCCCAGTGGATGGGGAAGGTGTTTCTCCGCCCTTCTTTTTGGTTATTTGAAGGATAACTGAAAACTCTGATATTTAGGGGAAGAGACTACAAGCTGATAAATGGTCCTGTCTTAATGGGTTTTGGAGGTTAGCCCCAGGGACTTCCTACTTTTCCTTTTCTGTATCCTTCTTCCTCTCCAATGTAGGAGTACATGGGCTTGAGAAAAATGAGATATAGACATAGCACAGTGGCTGTATTTCTAAGTTACAGTTGCAGTCACTGAAAGGGCCTCTGGGGGCAGTATAGATGGGAGACCCAGATACCAGACCAAAGAGTGTCAAGAACTCCATCCAGCCTGGAACCAGGACAGCCACAGGCCACAGGCTGCCAAGGAGTGCCTCTCATCTTCCTACTTCCTAAACAGGAAAGAAAGGCTGGAACAGGTCCAACTATGCTTTCAGCATTCCTAGATTTGTCTCCAGCTTTGAAAGGAGTTTTCTTCATTGTTTGACTCCAGATCAGGTTAAAAGGTGATGATGGGGCTAGCGGGTGCATTACAGGAGAGGAGACTCCTGGCCCAAATTGGTGTGTTGAAATAATCTCTGTCATTTTATAATTACGTTCTACCCTGACATCTGAAGCTTGAAAGGCATCTCCTAGCCTAACCATATCATCCCAGCCATTTTGTTATGAGGAATAAAACCCCCTAGTGGAACAACTTTTGTTATCACAGGGGTGAGACCCCGGGCCCACTTATCCCAAGAAGCAAATGGCAGTTCCCACCCAGCCCACAGAATTAGAGAAACAAGCTATGCTGCTTTGACGTCTGACCTCCATAGCCCCTGTTCACTCTATTTCCTGAACACCACCCTACCCATCCCCGACTGAGGCAACATCCTCCTCCAGACGGTCACAGTTATCTGTTCCATCTGACCAGTGTCAGGGACATTATATCTGACCACACTCATGGATGTAGGGTGGACTCCTTCCCTCTCCAGCAGGGAGATGAGAAAATGACTAAGGTATTCGTGGTTTCACACATATCCTTTTAAAAATACTATTTATTTGTTTGTTTGTTTGTTTGTTTGTTTGTCTGTCTATCTATCTATCTATCTATTTATTTATTTATTTATTTATTTATTTATTTATTTATTTATTTAT
>CAJQZJ010032584.1:2451840-2474984 GCA_907164525.1 Lophiomys imhausi | reverse complement strand
TATTTATTTATTTATTTATTTATTTATTTATTTATTTATTTATTTATTGAGAATGTGTTTTGTGTATGCAGTGAATGTGCTCATACATATGTATGTGGAAGATAAAGCAAGATATAGGATATGGGGTATCTTCCCCACTGACTACCTTGAGACAGTGTCTCTCATGCTACTGGAGGTTCGCTGGTTTGAGTAGACCGGCTGACCAGAAAACTCCCAGGATGTACCTATCTCTACCACCACACGTGCCCCAGTGCTAGGCAGGTAGTTCCATACCCAGCTTTGTTCAGTTAGTTGCAGAGGGTTTGAACTCAGGTCTTCATGCCTTCGGAGCTAACACTGCTTCACTGAGCCTTCCTCCAGACCTCACATCTTCTCCTTAGGGCAACTATTACAAATCCATGTGTGTTTTCATGTACCTTAATGTCCAGTCGGCTGGCTCTGGTTAGAAGATGTGAAGCTGAAAGGTGAGCAGGCAAAAAAAAAAAAAAGGGTTCCACGATCTACTGCTACTTGAAAATGTTATAGCTTTGAAATCTCTCCCAGTCATAAGTCAAGTGACAGAAGATTGACAGCAGACAATTTGAGAAGTGAAAAGACAGAGCATCCCAGAGCCCATGAGTGTAGACACTTCTGGTTCTGGTTTGTTCTCTGTTGCTGTGATAAACACCATGGCCCACAGCAGGATAGGGAGGAAAGAGTTGCACAGTCCTTCACTGAAGGACATCGGTGCATAAACTTGGATATAGAACTAAAGCAGAGACCAGAGAGGAACATTGCTCACTGGCTTGCCTTCTGTGGTTTGCTTAGCTTGCTTTTTTATGCAACCCAGGACTGCCTGCCTACGAATGGCATTGCCCACAATAGACTGCCCCTCATAGACTTGCCGATGGCCCATCTTATGAAGGAAATTCCTTAATAGAGGTTCCTCTTACCAAGTGACTCCAGTTTGTGTCAATCTGACAAAAACTAACTAGCACACTATGTCACAGTGGCCAAAAAAGCCTTGCCACACGATAGAGACTTGAACAGCAGCAGCTTAACAGTTTATAGCTGGCCCAACATGCAATGAACTGAGACTGCCATGGTGCCATCACTTTTGGTAGACATTTAGATACAGTGACACCACCATTATACCACAGGCTGTACAGCATAGTAGTGCTGGGACATTTATGTGGCTAACCTGAAGAATTCAAAACCAAAAGTTGGAAGTCGGATGAAAATCCTAAGTAAACTGCTGTCTACATTTTCCTGCCAAATAAGGAACCTCGGAACCCCACATTTACTTCCTAAGATGTAATTCCTAGAAATTGCCTGGGTAACTTCCATAGTATCTTGAACATAACCTTATGTCTTTTAATTTTTTTTAAATAATTTATTTGGTTTTTTCATGTGCATTGTTGTTTTGCCTGCATGTATGCTTGTGTGAAGGCGTCCAGTCCCCTGAAACTGGAGTTGTTGCCAGTGATGAGCTGCCATGTGGGTGCTGGGAATTGCATCCAGATCCTCCGGAAGAACAGCCAGTGCTCTTGACGGCTAAGCCATCTCTCCAGCTCCAATCTCTTTTAATTTTTAAAACATCTGTTTAATTAGAGTGGGCACATGCCTCTGTGTACATGTGGAGGTCAGAGGACAACTTGTGGGAGCAGTTCTCTCTCTACTACATGGGATCTGGGGACTAAACTCAGGTATGGCTTAGCTGCAAGCATTTACCCACTGAGTTACAGCACCAGCCCTACTATAACTATTACATTGTAACTGATTTCGTTGTTGAGAGTTGTTTATGAGTTTGTCCTTGCCATCTTATAGTACTTTCCTAGAGGCAGAGATAGGGCATCTTCAAAAACCCCAAGAGATCTGCAGAATATGGCATTCAAAGATGTTAACTTAAATTAAGATTTTCTTTTTTTTTTGATATAGAGCCATATCAGCGCCTGACAGCACCCCTATTTTACTCCAAGTAGAAGATAAGCATCAAAGAACCTCCACTATAAGATGGTTGAATTAGTGGCAAGCCTATCTCTTGGCATGAAAAAACCCCTTGCACCAACTGCAGACAGACTGCTGTCCAAAAAGGACAAAACTTGGTAGCAGGGAAGTCGACAGCCTAACTCTGCCAAGACAGGGTAGGTAAGTCCTTCATAATCCCGGATCTACAACAAATGTCTGTCAGAGAAACAGGACCCAAAGGCTGAAGACTGATGCAGGAATGTATGGAGAGATCCATGTCTTTCTTGCTTTGTGTTTTTTGAATGCAGAAGAGTGCTGGGCACATGGTGCTAATCAATTCTGTAATATTAGTCCTACAATAACATTTATTCAGGCAAAGCTTTTCAACTTTAGCACCTCTTTAGGCTCATACACTTTGGACATATTCTCTCCATTTTACAGCTGAGAGAGTTAGAATAGGTAATTGCTCAATTTTTATTTAATACCTAGCTGCTGGGTTATTCACTAAATCCTCCGCACTTAATCATAATTCAAAGATTTAGTTTATAAATATTAAGGTGTTTTGTGAAGCAGATGGTGATTCTTAAAGATAACTTCCAATCTTAGACACGTGAATTATGAATGTACTTCTAGGTAAATTTTTGGAGGCATTAATTTAAGAGTTAAAGAACAAGGAGGCACTCATTGGTATACCAACTCTTAGCCCTAAAAACAATAATTGTTTTTATCTTTAAAAATTCTCATTGTTCTAAACTTGTGACTATCAGGTGGTTCCAAATGATATATATTTTAAAATGTCTGAACTATTATTGATTTAACTCCCCCATATCAAATAAATGATTTGAGAATAATAATACTAATACCATTTATGAAATTTTAATACAACATATTAGACTTGAGCATGGTAAACAATATGCAACTTCTTTCCTCTTAATAACCTTGTATGTTTTCTTCTCAAAGATAGATTCCATGCCAGGCGGTGGTGGCGCACGCCTTTAATCCCAGCACTTGGGAAGCAGAGGCAGGCGGATCTTTGTGAGTTCGAGGCCAGCCTGGTCTACAAAGTGAGTCCAGGACAGCCAGGGCTACACAGAAACCCTGTCTCGAAAAACCAAAAAAAAAAAAAAGATAGATTCCATTTTGAGAGATAATATCTGCATTCTTCTACATTTGATTCCTTATTTGGAGTTTAATTATTGAGGTTGTCTATGGCGTAGATTTAGGAAAACTATGTTCCAAGATTTGATACTATAATCTTTGAAAGCAAGAATGGTATCAATATGTTCTGGGAATGCCACAGTAAGGCTGAGTGTTCTTTAGAATTATTCAGATTTGCAGGTAGCTGTTACCTGCCATCTTGAGCTTCAGCTAATGAAGGACTTCCTTCCCAGGAAGCACTGCTAATACTAGAAGGTGAGGGAGCCAACCAGTAGGAATTATCTGTGTGCTCATCTGAACTGTGACTTCAGAAGCCTCTTAAAAAGAAATTCATTCATTTATTTATTCTACTTATTTACTTATGTACATTGGTGTTTTGACTGCATGTATGTCTGGGTGAGGGTGTCGGTTCTCCTGGAACAGGAGTTACAGACAGTTGTGAGCTGCCTTATGGGTGCTGGGAATTGAACCCCGGTCCCCCGGAAGAGCAGCCCCTTTGAATCTAAAGGTGCAGAGTTGTTTGAGAAGAAAGATTCCTTTTGTTCAGTCGATGCAGGGCCTGTGACTTTTGTAACAAAGCACTTTCCAGAGAGAAAAGAGTTTCTTCATGTTTCTGGTAACCTTCTCCTAGTCCTGTGACTGTGCCATGTATAGTAGCTTGGGCAGTTTGCTTCTCGTTTCTCAACAGAGAAGTCTAATTATGGGAACCAGAACAGGCGACAGGAAAGAGACTCTCTTGAGAAAGAATCGCACCAACTGTCCTGCCCTCTGCAGTGTCCCTTCTTATTCCCAAGCAGTCTCTTATTTATCCCTCTGGACCATGTGTGGATTGACCACTAATGACCAATGGTGTGAACTCCCTTCCCATCTCCAAATCTAAAGTTAGTTTGGATTCCCATTTTATTATATGGTTGAGCTCTATTATTGTAACTGCCCAATGGTCCTCATCAAAATATATATAATTCAGGGATTGCAAAATGGAAGTCAGAGCGACTCATTTGGTTTGGCATCTGGAATATGAATAAACCAATTTATGCTTTTTGGGGGATATCCTGGTACCCATTTTTCTGTTCTCAGTCTTCTCTGAGCATGCAAGGCTTCAGTAGCAACTGGGCCCTGTGATTATCGAGGTTCATCTCTCTAATGCGTACACTTTTCCAAAATGTTTAAACCTTCCGCTTCAGGCTCCAAAGAAGCAGTGGTAGTGGAATAGTGGCAGGACATTTCAGATCGAGAATCTTGGGTGAACTACAGGAATGTGGCAGATGTGGCTCTGGTCAGAGAAAGCTCAGTTTAACACCGGCCTTCCTCGGATGATGTCATGTTATTGGCTCTGGAATTCATCTAAGTTCCATGGAATGTAGACATAACAAGAAGTGATATTTTAAGTAAAATCATTAGCGTGCACCACTTATGATGGCTTGTCTAAGAACAGTAGCATACAAAGAAAAGCAAGCATGTAGATGTGGGACCTGCCTGCCCAACATGGTCAAAAATCAAATAAGTAAACAGAGCCCCATATACAAATAAACGATATGACCAGGGAAGGCCATGTTCACTGATGAAATAATCTTTCCTTCTACAAAGGTTTTCACAGTTTGTAAACAGGGACATACTTTTTTCCTCTTCCTCTTCTTGGTATTCAATTTTAAATGTTGGACATCTTAAATTTGTAGCTATCATTACAAGCACTCCTGTAGGGAAAGAAACAGAAGCTAGGCAAATCCTTTAAGATATCAAGATGTTTTCTACAATATCACTCCTGGCTTAGCAGGCCTAAAAACAGGTTCTTAGTTGTAAATATTCCTGTTTCCTCAGCCCTCAATCTGAGAAATGCAAGCTTCAGCAGGTGTCTGCCCTGCACATGAATGAGGCAGCTGACCCAGTTGGATTTTGTGTCAAATGCCTCTGGGCAATGCCCAGGACAGAGCAGCATTAAACAAACAAGCACAAGACACTTTGGCTTCTTCAACTTATAACAAAACTCTGTCCATCACAGAGCAGACAGCATAGAGCAACAGAGTAGGATTTCGTAGTGTGCAGAGCCCATTCCTGTGGATAGGAGTGTGGAGTGTATGTATCCTATCCTTTTGTTTGGGTTTAGATTCTGGTTCATTACCATGCCAAAAAGACTTTTAAAAGGAAAGCAGAAACAACAACAAAAGACACAGATAACATAGGGGGACTGATGGTCTGTGTTGTGCAATGAAACAGATCCATGTGTGGAAGGTCTGAAGACCAAGCTGACTTTCCTACTTGCTTCTTGCCTGTGGATCTTAACGAGGCACTTAACCTCGCTAAGCCTGGGTTTCTTCAGCGGCAAAAGGAAATGATGATATTGAATTGTTGTGAAGATCGTACACCATTACAATGCTACAGCTTCCATTTCAGAGTCTGGCTCTCTTACTGTAGGAAGGTCAGAGTGAATAGCACACCATAATGCCTTGTGTAACTTCAGCTTCTCCATCTGTTTTTTTTTTTTTTTTGGTTTTTCATGACAGGGTTTCTTTGTATAACAGCTCTGGCTGTCCTGGACTCACTTTGTAGACCAGGCTGGCCTCGAACTCACAGAGATCCGCCTGCCTCTGCCTCCCAAGTGCTGGGATTAAAGGCGTGCGCCACCACCACCCAGCTCTCCATCTGCTTTTAAATGTCCTGTTTCAATTCAATACTTACTTATTATGTCTTATTCTTACAATTTCACACATTTAAATCATAGTTTTCCTTCTCCCAACTCCTCCCCTCCCCACCCAACTTCATGTTCTTTCTCTCTCTTAAACAAAACAAAAATCCAAAACAAAATAAAACCAAAGGGACACATATACATATACACACAAATGAATTTTGATTTTTGCTGTTCCACTATGCCAGAGCGTAAGCCCTACCCTGGAATGTGGTTGACATACCCAGTGTCACTCACTGCCTGAAGATAACTGATTTTCCCTCTTCCAGCAGTTTTCAATGTTAGTAGCTTCCCAGCTGGGGGTAGAACTTTGTACCTATTTCTTCTCCATACTAGGATTTTGTTGGCTTGATCTTGTGCAGGTTTTCTGTGTGTTGTAATAATAGTCTCTGTGAGATAATATGTGTGTCAATCCTGTTGCATCTGGAAGATGTTATTTCCTTGTGGTCATCCACCACCTCAGGCTCTTTGCACTTCCTCTTCCACATAGATCTCGGAGCCCTGAGGGGAGGGTGTGATAAAGGCATCCCATTTAGGGCTGAGTGCTCCAAAGTATTTCACGCTCTGTACATTGTCCGGGTTGTGAGTCTCTGTTAATTACTGTCTATTGCAAGAAGAAACCTCTCTGATGAGGGTTGAACAAGGACAGTGAGTGCAGTGTTATGTCGTTAGGAGTCCTTTTATTGCTGTGTTCATTTAGCAAAAGAAGTAGGTTCTCCCCCAGGGCCCACAACCTATCTAGTCTCCGAGTTTTTGGCCACTTTAGTAATGTCAGATATGGGTTCCATATCATGGAGTGGGCTTTAAACCCAACCAAGAGGTCATTGGTTACTCCCACAACAAAGCAACTAGTTACCTGAATTGAATCTCCTATTTGAAAGGGGAAAAGGTAAACCAAGTCATAATCAGTAATCATGACATTTCAGAGCAGTCTTTGATTTAATGAGCTCCCATATGATTTGGGAGACCACTGTTACCAAATGGCCAGTCTGATCTGTTGTGTTCTGCATTCATTTTTACAGCATCCTCCATCAACCTGGGAAGAGGTGAGAGCCAAATGGTTTCCTTTTCAAAGAAAATTGTATCCCTTATAGCATTAAACAACAGAGCCCTCTGTCAAGATCGCAGCTGATAACTACCTTATAGCAGGTGACCCTCTGCTCGCCTACTTTTATAAGTCAATGGCCCCGGATAGTCAGTTCTCGAAGCAGTTGGAATAAGGTTAGTTCAGGCAGAAGTTTCCTTTTGTATATGCCTAGTGTATAACTAGTGTATAACTGTCAAATCAGTTAATGAAGGTATCTGTGTCTCAGAGACCAGTTTGATGGGGAGAGAGGGGTATATAACGCGTTTGGGACACATGTATGTAACTTGCAATCATAACTTTTAAGAAACTGATCTCTTTAATACATTTCAACATTTCAGGTTTGTTGGCATCTGACTTTAAGAATAAGTTTTTGATTGGATTATTTGGTTTCTTGGCATTTAGTTTCTTGAGTTCTTTGTAGATTTTAGATAATAGCCCTCTGTCAGATGTGGGGTTGGTGAAGATTTTCTCCCAGTCTGTTGGTTGCCGTTTTGTTCGAATGACAGTGTCCTTTGCTTTACAGAAGCTTTTCAGTTTCATGAGGTCCCATTTATTGATTGTTGATCTCAGATCCTGAGCTGTTGGTGTTCTGTTCAGGAAGTTGTCACCTGTGCCAATGAGTTCGAGGGTTT
The DNA here is from genome assembly GCA_907164525.1 of Lophiomys imhausi. Classification (NCBI taxonomy): domain Eukaryota; kingdom Metazoa; phylum Chordata; class Mammalia; order Rodentia; family Muridae; genus Lophiomys; species Lophiomys imhausi. The sequence goes on along the minus strand of CAJQZJ010032584.1, from coordinate 2,467,477 downwards.
CTCCTACTTTTTCTTCTAGTATCTTTAGTGTGGCTGGCCTTATGTTAAGGTCTTTGATCCACTTGGAATTAAGTTTTGTACAAGGTGATAGGAATGGGTCTAATTTCATTCTTTTGCAAGTGGACATCCAGTTGGACCAGCACCATTTGTTGAAGATGCTGTCCTTCTTCCATTGTGCGTTTTTGGCTTCTTTGTCAAAGATTAGTTGGCCATAGGTGTGTGGGTCCATGTTTGGGTCTTCAATTCGATTCCATTGATCCACTGGTCTGTTTCTATACCAGTACCATGCTGTTTTTATTACTGTTGCTCTGTAGTACAGCTTGAAATCTGGGATGGTGATACCTCCAGATGTTTTTTCATTGGACAGGATTGATTTAGCTATTCTGGGCTTTTTGTTGTTCCATATGAAGTTGAGAATAGCTTTTTCCAGGTCTATAAAGAATTGTGTTGGTATTTTGATAGGAATTGCATTAAATCTATATATTGCTTTTGGTAGGATAGCCATTTTTATTATGTTGATCTTACCTATCCATGAGCATGGGAGATCTTTCCATCTTCTAAAGGCCTCTTCCATTTCTTTCTTCAGGGGCTTGAAGTTCTTGTTATATAGGTCCTTTACATGCTTGGTTAGAGTTACCCCCAGGTATTTTATGTTGTTTGTGGCTATTGTGAAGGGGGTTGTTTCCCTTATTTCTTTCTCGGTATATTTGTTTGTTGTATAAAGAAGGGCTTCTGATTTTTTTGAGTTAATTTTGTATCCAGCCACCTTGCTGAAGTTGTTTATCAGCTGTAAGAGTTCTTTGGTGGAGTTTTTGGGGTCGCTTATGTATACTAACATATCATCTGCGAATAGGGATAATTTGACTTCTTCATTTCCAATTTTTATCCCTTTGATCTCCTTTAGTTGTCTTATTGCTCTAGCAAGGACTTCAAGTACTATATTGAAGAGATATGGTGAAAGTGGACATCCTTGTCTTGTCCCTGAGTTTAGAGGAAATGTTTCAAGCTTCTCTCCATTTAATTTGATGTTGGCTACTGGCTTGCTGTATATTGCCTTTATTATTTCTAGGTATGGTCCTTGTATGCCCGTTCTCTCCAGAACTTTTAGCATGAAGGGGTGTTGGATTTTGTCAAATGCTTTTTCTGCATCTAGCGAGATTATCATGTGGTTTTTTTCTTTCATCTTGTTTATGTGGTGAATTACATTGATAGACTTTCGTATATTGAACCATCCCTGCATTCCAGGGATGAAGCCTACTTGATCATGGTGTATGATGCTTTTGATGTGTTCTTGAATTCGGTTTGCTAGTATTTTATTAAGTATTTTTGCATCTATGTTCATGAGGGAGATTGGTCTGAAGTTATCTTTCTTTGTTGGGTCTTTGTGTGGTTTAGGAATCAGAATGACAGTGGCCTCATAGAATGAGTTTGGCAGTGATCTTTCTGTTTCTATGTGGTGGAAGAGTTTGAAAAGTAATGGTGTTAGTTCCTCTTTGAAGGTCCGGTAGAATTCCGTGCTAAAGCCATCTGGCCCTGGGCTTTTTTTGGTTGGGAGATTATTAATGACTGTTTCTATTTCCTTAGGTGTTATTGGGCTGTTTAAGCTGTTAATCTGAGTTTGATTTAGTTTTGGTAGGTGGAATTTATCGAGGAAATTGTCCATTTCGCTTAGGTTTTCAAATTTAGTGGAATATAGATTTTTAAAGTAATGTCCGAATATTTTCTGGATCTCCTCAATGTCTGTTGTTATTTCTCCCTTTTCATTTCTGATTTTGTTGATTTGTGTTCTTTCCCTTTGCCTTTTAGTTAATTTGGCTAGGGGTCTGTCTATTTTGTTGATTTTCTCAAAGAACCAACTCTTGGTTTCATTGATTCTTTGTATAGTTCTTTTTGATTCTAAGTTGTTGATTTCAGCTCTAAGTTTGATGATTTCCTGTCTTCTGCTCTTCTTGGGAGTGTTTGTTTCTTTTTTTTCCAATTCACCCAGCTTAGCTGTTAGTTCACTAATATGAGCTGTCACAATTTTCTTTTTGAAAGCACTTAGTGCTATGAACTTTCCTCGTAGCACAGCTTTCAATGTATCCCATAGGTTTGGGTATGTTGTGTCTTCATTGTCGTTGGATTTTAAGAAGTCTTTGATTTCCTTCCTTATTTCTTCTCTGACCCAGTGGTCATCTAGTAAGGAGCTGTTCAATTTCCATGTGTGTGTAGGCTTTCTGTTGATTCTTTTACTATTGAAGACCAGCTTTATTCCGTGGTGGTCTGATAAGATACAAGGTGTTATTTCAATTTTCTTGTATCTACTGAGACTATCTTTGTGACCAATTATGTGGTCGATTTTGGAGAAGGTTCCGTGGGGTGCTGAGAAAAAGGTGTATTCCTTTGTGTTTGGGTGAAACGTTCTGTAGATATCTGTTAGGTCCATTTGTTTCATGATCTCTGTTAGACTCAATATTTCTCTGTTTGTCTTCTGTCTTGATGATCTGTCCTTTGTTGTGAGTGGGGTGTTGAAGTCTCCCACTACTAATGTGTTGTGATCGACGTGCGCTTTAAGTTTTAGAAGTGTTTCTTTTACGAAAGTAGGTGCCTTTGTATTTGGGGCATAGATGTTCAGTATTGAAATTTCCTCTTGATGAATATTCCCTTTAATGAGTATATAGTGCCCTTCTTTGTCTTTCTTCATTAACTTCAGTTGGAAGTCTGTTTTGTTTGATATTAGGATGGCTACTCCAGCTTGCTTCCTGGGTCCATTTGCTTGGAAAACCTTTTCCCAGCCCTTTAACTCTGAGGCAGTGTCTATCTTTCGTAGTTAGATGTGTCTCTTGTATACAGCATAAGGAAGGGTCTTGCTTGCGGATCCACTCTGTAAACCTATGTCTTTTTATTGGGGAGTTGAGTCCATTGATGTTGATGGATATTAGTGACCTGGGGTTGTTATTTCCCATTAGTTTGGTATAGGTGGTGGTCCTGTGCCTCTTTTGGTTTATTTGCTGAGGGGTTTTCTATTCCCTTTGTTTTCTTGGGTGGAGTTTTCTTCTCTGGGTTGGGATTTTCCTTCTAGGATTTTCTGTAGGGCTGGGTTTGTGGGTAGATATTGTTTAAATTTGATTTTGTCATGGAATATCTTGTTTTCTCCATCTATGTTGATAGAGAGTTTTGCTGGGTAATGTAGTCTGGCTGGGCACCTATGTTCTCTCAGGACTTGTAGTATATCTGACCAGGCCCTTCTAGCTTTTAACGTTTCTGGGGAGAAGTCAGGTGTAATTCTGATGGGTCTGCCATTGTATGTGACTTGACCTTTTTCTCTTACAGCTTTTAATATTCTTTCTTTGTTCTGTACATTTGGGGTTTCAATTATTATGTGGCGAGAGGAGTTTCTTTTCTGGTCTAATCTGTTTGGTGTTCTGTATGCCTCTTGGATTTTTATTGGCATCTCTTTTTTCAGGTTTGGGAAGTTTTCCTCTATGATTTTGTTGAAGATATTTCCTGGACCTTGGAGTCGGGAGTCCTCTCTTTCCTCTATACCTATAATTCTTAGGTTCCGTCTTTTCATTGAGTCCCTGATTTCTTGGATGTTGTGGGTGAGAGATTTTTTAGCCTTCTCATTTTCTTTGGATGTTGTACTGATTTCTTCCACTGAATCTTCCATGCCTGAGATCCTGTCTTCCATCTCTTGCATCCTATTGTTGATACTCACATCTGTAGTTCCTGTTCTCTTCCCTTGGTTCTCCACTTCCTCTTTTAACTCTGACTGTGTTTTCTTTATTGTTTCTATTTCTATTTTCATGTCTTGTATGGTTTTGTTCATTTTTGTACATTTCCTTCTCCAGCTTGCTTGTTTTTGTATGAAAATCTTTCATGGCTTTTTCCTTTTCCTGTTCAAGCTCTGTCACCTTGGCTTGGAGCTCTTTAATGGTGTTGTTCCTTGTTTTGATTTGTAGAATTGTGGCTTCTTTGAATTCCTTCATAGATTTAAGTTCTTCTTGCAGGGACTCTATCACTTTCCATATTGCAGAATTGTCAATGTTTTCATGTGTTTCTGTTGGTGTGTGGTCATCCGAATTGGATGAGCTAGGATGATTCTGCTTTGTTGGAGTCATAATTCCTTGATTTCTATTTTTTTTTTGACCTTTCGCCATTGGATGCATTAAGCTGTCTGTTTTCTGTGCTTGGAACCACAGTGGATGATTTGGTGCAGGGAACGAGTTACTTGGCTATCTGTCGTTGCTTACAGGGGGATTTCAAGGTCACTGTGGTTTTAATCGCCTGAGGCACTGTGAGCTGGTGCAGCCTATTCCCAGGTTGTGAGTAATGGACCAGGATTGTTTCACTGCTCCCAATTCAGACTTCCCTATGTTGCACTCTGAGTTATCAGCCTGTAATGGTTCTGATAGTATGGGCCTGTTTGCCCAGGCACAGATTCTGTGGGCTTTGTTTGTCGTCACGGAGGCTGACAGGGTCTGGCTCCACACCTAATATGTCTGGATTTTCCATGATACAGCTATGGACCCGATTTCTGGTTTCTCTCTAGGCTTCTCGCCACAGGGCTGGACTCTGTGCCCGATTCCCTTCCTGTCTGCGCCGCCACGGGTCCCGTGGGTACGCCACGGGTCCCGTGGGTACCCCAAGCCCCAGATCCTCCGGCTGCCTGAGTGGACCTCTCATCCCAGCAGCTCAGCCGTGGGTGCACGGATACCTGGCCCCGCCCATGCCTGTCTCTCTCCCCAGATGACCTGCCGTGGGTTCGCGTGGATTTGGCCCTGCCAGCCGTGCTCCCTCTCCAGCTGCGCTACCTTGCTGGATTCGGCCCCTCCCACCCGCCTTTGTGTTCCCAGCTTCCTGCACTCTCTCGGAACCTCCCACCCTCCGCTTCACGAACCGTTGAGCCCCCTGTTTGTTCCTTGCTAGGCCTTCCACTATCTCGCAAAGTTTTTTAAGTGGGTATAAGTTCAACCTGATGTGTGGGGAGCCCAATAGGCCAGCGATCTATGGCCAAGTGGACCCTGATTCTGCCTGCTGTAAGTTGGGATCGATCTTACCAGGCGCCTCTCCAAATGGGAGTTCCCGAATCCCGGGTTTAGTGGCTGTGAGAGATGGGGAGAGCCTTGCCCTGGGACTTTTAACAGTCCCTTGGGAGCTGTGAGTGTTCGGGGGGGGGGTGGTCTAGCCCCTCCGGTTTTTGCACAGTGCCCAATAACTCTGTGTTTTTTATGGCTCTTTTTTCCCCGCGTTCAAAATGCGTCAGTGTAGGTCACCACCATCTTGGCCCGCCTCGCCTTTCTTATTTTTTAGTGCAGTCGCTATATCACCCATTCTCCTTAAGTAACCTCCGTCAACCCATTGGTTCACTAAATTGGACTTAGATGGACTCCCTTCTTAAATCTCTCGTTGGTTACTCTTACTGGGGTGGATATGAATAGGCTGCCTAGGATAGTATCACAACACAGCCAGAGAGCTTTCTAGCTGTGATATTCCCCCTCCTGGCAGCTATCATTTGAAGACCCTTTGTGTTTGAAGGAGAAAGGAGTTGCGTGAATGCAGGCTGCTGCCCAACAGAATGACCTCTTTGGTTCACCTCTGATTCTCCAAGCTCCCTTCTCTACCAATAAATATGCCTCAGCTTCCATATTATTAGATGTAGTTATCTGTTAAGATAGAGTCTCCCCCCAAGGGTTTATTTTCATGGTAAGAGAGAACAGAAAACACTGATACCTTCCTATTTGGAAAACATTTCTTCGTTCTGCTCCAAGCAGCTGTCTTGAAACCTCCTCAGAGCTCTCATTCTAGCCTGTAGCTGCCACCAGTTGGAATGACAACACTGGAATGGCCTTTACGTAGATTGATTTCTTGAGTAGACTTTGGAAAGAAACAGACTTAAAGCTGCCATAAATAATGGATTTTTCATAAAACCGTGAACATTTTAATTTCTCCTTATTTTAGAACTATCTAAGCTGGCTAGAGACTGCATTCCCTCTGGAAAGGATACAAACAATGGATTAGAAGTCATTTTAAAAGGAGGAACAAGGGGCATTCCACAGGGAGGTAATCTTATCTTTTCTCCTTGGCACTTTAACCATTTTCTCTAAATTAAAAGCTCTGAGTTTATTACCAGTCACTTCTTTGGCTTGTGTAAGGAAGAAATTCAAGCATTTCATGTTTCCCTATGTCCTAATTAAAGGGGCTTTATTAAATGGTGCAGCGGTCCCAATACCAGTGACAACTAATTAGAATCATAAAATGTTGAGCCTGAGGGAATTTATTTAATCAATTCCTCTCATCTTTTAGGAAAGGAAACAAGCTGATGTGGTGCATATGTGACTTGCCACACATCTGGGACCAGAGCTGTAGCTCCCCCATTCCTAGTTAATTCACAGTTGTTCAGCATCAAGAAAATCAACACTACTGTGGGTGGTTGGAAAATACTGCAGTCCACTAATATGGCAACAGGATTAGACTTTGGTTGTACACATACTGAGCCTATGGAAGGAAAATAAAATAGCTCTCTGTCCCAAAGATGAGACCAAAGGATGCTTGGAGGCTAGCAGAGGAGCCCTGTGGTCAAAGCTGGGCTCCCTGGTATAGCAGTATCTGGTGAAATCTCACTATGATCTACACGATGCTCAATACTTAATCAAGAATCTGCAAAACCATTTTTTAAGCCTTATAGGGTCTTTGATTTAGAAAAGGAGACAAATAAAACTCGTAAGTGACTTTTCCAAGGTCCTACACCAGTGGCAGTTACTAGTATTCCAGGTAGCATTTATAGTAGGCTTTTCCAGATACCAGAACCATTTTCTTAGAGATGACAATTGAATAGAAGCCCTTCTGGAAGACGTTTTTGACTGTTAAGGCCTCTTTGTGAGGCTGTTTGTGCTTTTAGACTGACTCAGATGTCAGCCTGCCAAGAGAAATTCCACATGCACACAGAGCCTGAGCTGAATGGACGTCTCAGCTGTGCCAGACTGGATCACAAATTGTAGTTCCAGTGCTTTGGTCCAACCTGAGCTAATATCAACTTACATTCTGAATGCAACATTTAGAAAATATCTTAGGGTTCTGTTGCTGTGAAGAGACTACTCTTATAAAAGAAAATGTTAAATTGAGGAATTGGCTTACAGTTCATAAGTTTAGCCCATTATTGTTATGGCAGGAAACATGACTGAGTGCTGCAGAGGTGCTAGGAGTTCTACATACAGATCCTCTGGTAGCAGAAAAGAAGAGTGAGCTGCAGGGCCTAGGATGAACTTCTGAGAAACCCTGGCACACTTTCTCTATCAAGGCACGCTTACTTCAATAAGGCCACACCTCCTAATAGTGCCACTCTCTATGAACCTATGGGGACCATTTTAATTCAAACCACCACAGAAAGCTAAAGTTGGGTGGATCGGAGATTTGGTGTGATCTTAAGAAGGAAGAAGCAAAGGCCTGGTTTGTCTTTTGTTTACAGTCTGCTATACATAGTGGGAAACCAGAGTAGTAAAAGTAGCATGTTTGCACAAGACCTAGAAATTGTAATTCCTTTTGGATGGATCCCCATTTGGTTGCTTATTCTGTTGATTGCCATTTCTTGTTTGATCAGATAACATTAATAAAGTGCACATTTATTGGCGAGAGAGGACACAAAAAAACTAGATGTGGATAAGTACAGAGAGGTTGTGGGCAGAGTTTCACCTGCCCAGGAAACCAGTTAGATGTCTGATGCTTGTCTCAGGGATTGCAAATATATTCCCTGATAACATGGTTTGGATATGAAGTACTTCCCACTCCAGCCTCAAGAAGACCCATCTGTTTTGGGCTTGGTCCCCAACTGGTTACGCTATTGACATTGGGTCATAAAAGATAAATCCATTGATCAGATCATAGCTAAATGGGCTCTTAGAAGATGGGGGCCTAATTAAAAGAAGTAGGTCAGCAGAAGTGTCTTTGAGGGTACATTTTATCCTCAGATTCTTCTCTTGTACTCTCTGCTCCCTGGCTGCCAGGAAGGGAGCAGCTCTCTCCACCGTGCCCTTCCACCATCAAGTTTCTGCTTTGCCTCAGGTCTAAAATCAGTAGAACCAACTGACCATGGACCGAAATCTTGGAAGCCATGAGCCAAACCAGCCTTCCTTCCTTTAAGTCGTTTTTGTCAGATGTTTTGTAACTGTGACAGAAATACACTGTAATACATACACAGAACACAAACCTAAGTTCCTGATGCATATCATGTTTTGGGCTCAAGTTGACAGGTTGCTTTTGGTTATCAGTGTGGAACTTAATTCCAGGTAGATTCAGTTAAAAGTGGACTTGAATAGTTTACGCAAAAACAGCCCTGAAAGGGATTAAGGTTTCAGGAAATGGTAGATCCCACGTGGAGCTACACAACCATTTTCCATGTCCTGTCTTCTCTTGTGCACTAGCTTATCAGAAAAGTCAGGGATTGGAACTATGGATAGCTTCTCCACCTCCCCTCTGGAGAGCTGCACGCCCTCCTCCTTAGATGCAGTCCGTGGAAATCTTGAGACTACAAGTTGGCTGGCCCTGCTCGGAGTCATGAGTACCTGCCCCAGCCCATCACGTGACAGAGGGGGGTTTCTCAGAAGAGGATGCCAACTCTTATTTCCCACACATGGTGGGGCAGGCAGTAGGGTGCAGTTCACCTAAAGGAGGGTGGGGTACAAAACATATTTTCTTGGAAGTGGAACAGTGGCCTCACAGATTTTCTGCAGCAGAAAAGGTCAAAATGTGATTCTATGCTTGAAAAGCACTTTATTACAGAACTAAGAAGGGAACAAACGGGAAATGAAGTCATCATTGGTTTCACTAGGAACAAAGCAGGATTAACACACTGTCCTAGTAGCCGGAGATCTGGAATTTTGACAAGCCTCAGCTTTGCAAAATGTAGCCTACGGAAGCTGGTTCTGGAGAGCCCTGGAACCCTCCAAACAAACCACCTCCTTGGACTCTACTTGTATGGGGCTTTCTCCTCTCTGTGACTTATAGTCATAGCTCCCCAAAGTAAGAAACAATAGTGGCACATATCAAATCTTAGGCCTTAATTATTTTGACAGGTAGTTGCTCCCAAAATGCAAAGGTTTAACGTAAGGACTAAGCTTTAAAAGAAAGAAAACTTAAGGTTCACGTTTTCAAAGAAATGCCTAGGTTACCCTCTCTCCTGCGGTTCTGCTCATACAATGCATAGTCACAAACATTACACAGAAGGCCCGCGTAGGATATGTCTGAGAAAAGCCCTTGTCCTGAGATGAGATGCGCCTGTGGTCAGAGGAACAGGTTGTTTCAATGCCAGCCTAGGTCCTGCACTACCATTCCTGAAGCCTGCTGCCCAGGTTTGTCTCTCCCGGCTCAGGCACACTGAGCTCCAGATCTGCAAGCAGACGAGCGAGGGGCCCACCGACTCCCTGTACTGTCTGTGGCCTGCATGGCGTCGGAGCCCACAGTCCAGCCCCTTCTGATTTCACCCTGGGGGCCGACCAACGCTGATCCCCCGCAGCAGCTGCAGGTTGCCGAAGTGCCCCGCCCCGTGGGGGCGCCGCCCCTCGCCAGGCTCCCGGGACCCGCCGCGGGCAGTGGGCCGCGCAGGTAGAGCTCGGTGCGGCCGGGAGACGGCGCGGCGGGATGGGGCGGCCAGGGGCCCGCGGCCTCGTGCTGCTTGCCGCCTGCCTGGGGCTCTGCGGGCCGCGCGGGGCGCTCGGAGGTACGCGCCCCCCAACTTCCCTTCCTCGCCCGGAGCGGGCCAGGCCAAGCGCTTGCGCGGGGAGGGTGGGCGGCCGGGTGGGAAAGCGGGCCGGGGAGGCTGCGGGGCGAGCGGGTCGCGTGGCCCTCGGACCCAAGGCGCGCTCAGGCCCCGCGTCCCCTAGCTGGGCGCAGGGGAGGACACGGCGCGGCGCGGCCCTGCGCACAGGCTTCGCCGCGGCCGACCACTTCCAACTCCCAGCCGGGGCCTGCGCCCCACCTCCTCGCAGCGAACTCCGGGACTCGGGAGTTTTAAGGTCGGCCATCTGACCAGCAGAATGCTGACCCCCGCGGGCGGCCCGGCTGGACTCTTTCAGTTCCGCCCGCCCTGGAGCTGTTTGGTCGCTTGCGACCTGCAAGGCGTTGGGGGATCTTCAGTTCCTTTGGGATATTCTTTGACCCCTGGCTTCTCGTCCCTTAAGCCCCACGGTAGGGGACCTTAACTTTTCTGAGCTGGAATACATTAAAGTATTTTCTTTTTTTTTTCCCATGGCGTTTTGCCTACCTTCCAGATTACTAAGTTCATGGTTCTTTAGACTTTTAAATGACTGAGCCCCAATTCTTGGGCCTTCCCAACCTCAATGCAACAAAAGCCTTCTAGACTTTTTTTTTTTTAAGGGAAATTCTAAATCACAGGTGTTACATGTCTGAGTATTTGGATGAGTTCTTGAAGATTTAAAGTCATTTAGGGGGTAGACAAACAACATCGCTGTGCGCGACCATTGCGTGATGATGTCATTGGCAGCTTTGGAGTAATGCTCCAAGATCCATCTGGGTCCTTGAAGACACCTCACCTTTCCCGTTGCTTAGGTGGTGAGGAGATTGCTTGGAAAAGCGCTATTCTTTCCTCATCTTCCTTCTTATTTCCTAGGTCCGCATCTGCAGGCCCGTTCTGCCCCTTCACGCCTGGTTCTGAGAGTGGGTGTGGCAAAGGGGTAGAGGCCAGCAGAGACTGACTGAAGGGACAGGTATGAGTCATGAGATGAGGAGAATGACTTCAAAGACCAGTGAATGGTCTTTGACAAACCTAAATGGTTTCAGACAGGGAGCCAGTAACAGTGTGGGGACAATGTGGAGCTCACAGCATAGGTGTCAGTGAGCCAAGGACTTCAAACCCAAGGGCAATCTTCTGTTCTCAGTTAGTCTGCACAGTTACTTCTCTGGGTTTTGGTTTTGCCTCTGTAAATTTGTCATGGAAATAACATCTTCAGAGAAGCTTAACTGAAACAACTGCTTAGCAGACTGAGGATACTCAATAAACACCCAATTCCTTCCTTTGCTAGCCGTTATTTCCTGTTCCTCCTCTCCCATGCAATTAAGCATGGATAGGGGATAGTAGGGTGTATATTCCTTTAGGTTAGGAGTGTGGCTTTTTTTTTTTGAATAAAGACTTCCACAGCATGCTCTTCAACATGTATGTTCTTCATCCATTGGCCCTGACAGCATGACAAATATTGTAGGCTAAAATCTCACCATTTTGGTAGATTTTAGTACTTTGTGGTGCTTGGAAGAATATTTTATTATTCTTATATTTTATGTGTATAGAGGGAAGAGGGAGTCCCAAGCTTCACCCTGTCAAGGACCCTAGAGCCTCAGATTTACACAGGAGTGGCAACCCTTCCCCCTGTCTCTTTGGTGAGGCTAAGAGAGAAATGGCAAAGCTTTCTTTGCTTCTCTGTGGATGGTGATAGTCAGTGTAGGAAATGTTCATGACAGCCCTACCCACCCCACCCCAATTCAGGCTGTATTCTTGAGGAGATTAGCTAAACCTGTCTTCTTGATCCAGTGGAATACCATAAACTAAGCCTCCTTGTTTATCTGTATGTAATGACTCTGCCTCCTTGTTCAGCTATATGTGGTAACTGTGTCTCTCTGCTGAGCTTCTTCCAGCCATGGTTTCTCTAGCAGAGAGCTCAGACGATCGACCCCAGCTTTCTGTCTATGAATCGGTCTGTCTTTTCTTCATTCCCTTTCCACTCCAGTCAGGTCCAAGTTCTTATGGTCGTTAATGATTGTGGCTATGGGTGTTTTGCCGGCATGTATGTATGTTTACCACCTGTGTGCCTAGTGTTGGAAGAGGCCAGAAGAGGGGATTGAATCCCCTGGATCTGGAGTTAACAGAAAGTTGTAAGCTACCATGTGGATGCTGGGAACTGAGTCCAGGTCCTCTGGAAGAACAGTCCATGCTTGTAACTGCTGAGCCACCCACCCCAGGCCTTGATAATATTTTCCTGAGTTGCCACATGTGTAATTTGAATTAAATTCCCCCCCTTTGTCTCCTTGTATAATTCAAGGTGTTTCCTTGAGAAATTGAGTTGGCCAAGGTGAGCTCTGTTCTTAGTCCTAGAAGGGTACAGCGTGATGGGCAGGCCAGCTTGGCACCACAACAGAGTCACCTTTGCTGGCAATAGATATTGTCTGGTAAAAGTATTTTAGTTTACACGGTTCAGGTATTTCTATTTGTCAAACTATTGTCATCAGCCACTTTCTGAAGGTAACAGGATATAGATTGCACTAGATCCATATTATAAGTGGTCCCTTTTTGTTTTGCTCTCCGTATTTCTAATTTTGACTACCTTCTTGTCAGATATTGCTTTTGCATTCTAACAAGACTGACCGGGTGCTTGTCCAGGAAGAAAAGTGCTTGGTGACCTGTTGCTTCGCATTGCTGCTCCTTACATATTTTTAATGTATCTTTACCCTTGAGTTGTTTGGAAGAATGTTTAAAACACCTTGTATTCATTAGTCTCCTGTAAGAAAACACCCAAGACTGAATTTGCTTTAAACAAATGAGGTTTATTTAGCTCGTGACTTTGGTTCTGGCTCTGGTGAGGGAATCATGACAGCTGGCATCATGCTAGAAGCCTGCATGAGGGCAACAGGAAGCCAGAGAAGGTCCAGGATGAAGCTGCTCTTGCATTTTGTAGTGTCTCTTTCCAGAGTGCTAACAAGGTTTCCCAGAGAACTACCCTATCTCTTTTGGATGTAATGTCTCAAATGACCTGATAACCTTCCACCAGTTGCCACCTTTTAAAGCCACTGTCACCTCTTTTTGGCATAGTAGAGATGAGGCTTCCAAAGCATGAATCGTTGCAGTACAGAGCACATCCAAACTAAGGCACTCTTGGTTTTCTTTTTAAGAATGTGTTTACTTACAGAGATAATCTAAAGGATCAACCAAGTTAAACAGGCAAGTCTGCATGTGCCGTAAGTGAGTGCCAAGGGAAGAGAGGGTACCAAGGTCCATCTTCCATACTGTAGAGTTCCCTGTTTGCTTTCAGAAGGCTTGTGTATCAGGAGGTGAACAGTGATTTCACATACCAATGGAGACAGAATTTCAACCAGATTGAAACAATTTTTGTTGTTGTTGCAGCGTCTACCGCAGAAGTCCTAATAGACTCTTTTGGCTCTGTAGTAATTATCCTGGCATTCCTTTTATGATTGGAGCCTCAAAACTTGTGCACAAATTCAGATTCTTTTAGCAGCTCATGTGACAGCAGGTGACTCAGAATGCTGGTTCCTCATAGTTGAAACACCTACAGCCCCACCATGGGCGCAGCAAAAAAATGGATAAGGGTCATAGAATCCTGGGCATTAGAAGTCGGGTGCCATTAGGGAGGAGGGAGAGCTGTCAACATCAGATCTTAGGGGAAGGCACTGTCCTCTTCCTCCCTTCCTAGGGAGGAAGCCTGGGTCTAGAATGTACTTTCATGTCTAAGGAGGAAGCTTAAAAGACTCTTATCTGGGCAGCAGATACCATATGCAGAGCTGGAATGATTGGGCATAGGCTCTGTGGCACAGCAGAGGGAGCTGCTCAACCATGGAGACTGAGCACATGGACTAATTCAGCTATTCAGCAGGGGCTGTTTGCATCGAAGACTGCAGGAACAGCAGCCCCCAGAGCAGTGCCGGACACAGGAATCCTTCACTGAGAGGAGGTAATGGTGGAGTAACTGCTGGTTTTGCCTTCATAATATGAGGACCTAGCCCAGAGCAATTGCATAGAGGCTAATATTTGGGTGAAAGGGAGAGTTGAGAGCCTAGTGGTTTGCCATCTGCAAAGAGCCAAAGGGCTGTAGACCACTGGGCCGAGATCAACCTGGAAACTGAAGAGTTTTTAGTGCGTTTGAACCTGCTGCCCTCTGCTCTCTGTCATCCTCCAGCAATATCAGCAGCACATCTACCTCAGGCTTGCTGCCAGGTAGTTGCTGTGAAGGGCGACTCTGAGCTTCTGGTCAACCTCCCATCCTGCAGCCATAGAAGAAGTTTTGGTTTCTCGATTTTCTCCTCTGACTTGAATTTACTGGAGCAGGGTTTTGTGTTAATATGCTGGGAGGTTGCGTGCTTGTGCTAAGCTGTTTCTTGTAAGTTTTCATTTTCTTCAGAGGAGCTGGTTAAAGTTAAGCTGTCTCTTGAATAAATATTCCACTTGAACTTGATGTACACACAATGTCCACACCATTCTTAAAACACTAAAGATTGCTAAGAAGGATCTACAGGGAAAAAAATCTGCCTTTCCAACTGATTTACTGAGCTTAAATCATTCAGCATGAGTAGGAGATGTTTTCCAGTGCAGGGATCTTCTTAGAACTTCATCTTACGATTTTGTATGATGCCAGAGAACTTCTGTTTTTTCCCCCCAATTTCAGTTTTAAAGATAAATTTCTACACCCATGATGCTCATGGAATGCATTTCAAAGAACAGCTGTATGTTAAAAGACAGGATATTACATTCTCCCAGATACAACAATTATAGAAAAGCAATTCTAATTTTCAGTGACAGCAAATAGATCTGAAGTATTTTTCTAAATAATTCTTTAATTAATTTATATTCTAGTTCACAGAGTGACCCAGACCCATTTCTCTAAAATAGAGAACCCCATTTGTCTCTCTACCACTGAAAGCTATTTAATGCTTTCTGCTGTTTACAGAATAGGCCCACCACTGTGGAACCTTCTGCTTGCTTAGCTAGCAAGTCGTTCATTTGCCCTCCAAACTTGTATGTGCATCAATAACTCAAAGCATGCATGGTCTTCTAATCCTAGGTTCCCATCTCAGTAAGTTTCAACCAAACCACAAATCTTCAAGTTCATAAGGATTCCTTCCAGCTTCTCCCTCCCAAATGATTCTACTTTTGAACCATCTCTTGAGCTCATCCAATTCTCTTCTGTTTCTCACCACCCCTCCCTCTCCCCCTCCCCAGCCTGTGTTTCAGTAGGTCATCTTCTGAGTTACAGTCTAATTGAGTCATTTCCCTAACAAATCCTTTTCTAGTCCTGCTTTCCAAAGCAGTCATTAGTTATGTAGTATAATCTGTGCTGGACATTGTTCTGTGCATCAAGAACTAGGCAGTGGTCTGACTAACTGAGATTTTGATCTCCAAGTTTTACATTCCTTTTGGGGCGGCATGTTACTGGAGCCAGATAATAATCAGTGACATGGATTTTTGAAAAGTAGGGATTTATAAAGGCTTCTAAAGGGGCAGCCAGTTACTCATGTTGTAAAGGCACTTTAAATCCTTGGAGATGAGGTGGAGAGATGGCTCAACCTTTAAAGAGCAGTGGCTGCTCTTCCGGGGTTCAAATCCTAGCACGCCCAGGGTGGTTCACGGCTGTCTGTAATTGCCCAGCATGGTGGTGCACACCTTTAACCCTAGCGCTCGGGGGACAGAGGCAGTAGGATTTCAGTGAGTTCAAGGCTAGCCTGGTCTACAAAGTGAGTCTACGACAGCCAGGTATACACAGAGAAACCCCGACTCACTCACCAAACCGAACCGGAGAACCATCCCCTCTCTGTCTATTGACCCCTTTTCCCTTCTGGTTGCTGCAGTTTCAGGTGTACCTGTCCCCCGCATGTGGCACCTAACCAGACCCTTGTGTTGTCACCTAACCAGACCCTTGTGTTG
>CAJQZJ010032584.1:2437854-2451830 GCA_907164525.1 Lophiomys imhausi | reverse complement strand
CACCTAACCAGACCCTTGTGTTGTCACCTAACCAGACCCTTGTGTTGTCACTTATCCAGACCCTTGTGCTGTCACCTCTTTGTTTTCTTCCTCTTTTCCTCCTGTCCCATCTCCAAGGCCTTGCTTCAAACTCCAGGTCCTTTAACCAGGCGGAGTGATTCAGCTCTGGTCTAATTAATAGCAATTGTGAGAGCTTGATTAGCAGTTGTAGTTTGATTGTGAAATGCCCCATCTACCTCCATAGGCTCACCTTGGTCCTCAGCTGGTAGTGCTGTTTGGTAAAGTTGTGGAAACTTTAGGAGGTGGAGCCTCCCTGGAGGACGTGTGTTTCTTGGGGCTGGCCTTGAGGCTCACTTCCTTTCACTCTCCACATTCTGACTGTGGATGCAGTGTGACCAGTTAGCTCCCTGCTCCTGCCAACAGTGTCCCTGCTTGCTGCCATGTCTTCCTTTCCAGGGTGGAATATATCTTTTTGTATCTGTAAGAAAAAAAAAAAAAGCCTTCTCCTTTAAGTTGCTTTCCTCTGGGTATTTTTTCCCAGTAACAGAAAAGTAACTAAGACAACAGCGGTTTCTTGTGTTTACCTTTGAATGTTCATACTAAAGAAAAGCCCTGGGCTCCTTTATGGACCTGTTTGCTTTGATTTGCTTCCTCATTTCCTAACTCACCCAAACCAGCTCCCATTCTTCCTACTCCTCCTCCTAAGGGCACTCTTCTTTCTGGGCAGATTTTTAACTCTGCTAGGCAGCAAGCTTTTCAATTAAGTTTTTACCTTCCAGTCCTGCCAGTATTTGGCACATGCCAAGCCGTCAATAAATAGTAAGTCAGACCAAACCAAAGCAGACACAAAACCGAAATGAAACAACAAACAAACAAAAAACTACAAAGTTTGGAAGAAAGAGTTAGAATCAATTGTAAGGTAAATATGATGACTGAAAATTGTCTCATGGGAGAAACTGCAGGTCAATATAAATATTTGCCCTCCAGGAGCACTGTGTTTCAGCTGCCTTCTTACTAAACACTGGTTGGCATTAAGCATTTCATCCTTTGTTTCTTTCAGCACGCAGGACTAGGACAGCATGGTCAGTTTCTGTCCAACCTGATTAGATACTGAAATCACATCCTCGCCTTCACCAGAAGCTGTCTCCTTTCCCTTCCAGGAACTGATTAGACTTGCTTTCCTGTTTGTTTTTACTGTTATTCTGAGGCCTGTATTTGGGGTTGAAAAGATGGGGTCAACTCCAAGGTAACCGAGGTCATCAAGAGGCTGACTGTCAAACTAGGCGTTTTAAACTCAGCTTCCTTGTTTTTCTCTGGAGGGGATGGAACTTTCTGGCCACCAGCTGTGACTGGAATCGATTAGTGACAGAGAGATGAAACATGGGGAAATGTAAGGACACTGTTTATGAGTGTTACTTCATCACCTCAGCAGTAGATCTTATGATTTAGAAAACAGTTCCTGGCTTTGAACACTTAGCAACCCAACCTCTGCTCCTGTCAGAAGTTGGGATGTGGAAGGCATTCAGCAGAATAAACTCAGCTGGCTGGGAGGCTTATGATTGCTTACTTCATCTTAATGACCTTGGCTGTATATTCTAGCATTGAGTACTTATTCATAGATTTATTGACATTGGTTGACTTTTTTGAATATATTTTTGACCAACACCAGTTATGTGTGTTACAGGTACAAACAATGTTCACTGATCAATTCCAGCCTCGTTTTGTCTTCCTTCCTCCCAACTTTTAGTCATTACTTTCCTACATTAAGAATGACCCCTGCCCCCAAAAAAGACTCCCACATATGAGACACAATATGTCTGCTTATTTCACTAACCTAATGTTCCCTGGTTCCACTCATTTTTCTGTAATTCACTTTATGGCTGAATAATAATGCATTATAATATATCTAAATATTATCTTTGTAAGTCATCTGTATATCATCTATTGATTATCCACAATTTATCTAATTTTATTTATCCATTCGCTGATGATTTCATCTTAGCTCCTGTGAGTAGTTCTGTAGAAAACATGAACGTGTGTGTAACCCATTCCTTCATTTCCTCCCATCCTTTTGGAAAGTTGTTCAGGAAAGGCTGGGTCTTATGGTAGACCTGTTTTACTGTTTTGAAGGATCTCCATATTGATTGTCCTAACTTGCATTTCTGTTAACAGTGCACACAAGTTAGTTCCTTTCTGCATGTACTGAGCAGCATTTGTTATTGTTTTGATAATATCATTCTAATTGGGGTGAGATGATATCCTCGGTTAGAACTGGAATTTTCTAAGTTGCTAATCACATCAAATATTTTCATACATCTATGGGCCATTTGTATGTCCTCTTTTGAGAAGTGTCTGTTCAGATCATGAATAAGAATTTGTTTCTTTTGCTGCTGAGCCTTTGAGTTCCTTGTGTACTTTAATGCCAGTCCCTTGTCAGATGAGTAGATGGTAAACATCTTCTCTCATCCTTTATGTTGTCCTGTCTTTGGTCTTTGCTGATTGTTTCCTTTGTGTATTTATGTGCTTCGGGAGTCCTTTCTATTATCAATGAGATATTTGAAGTATCTCCCTCTTTATTTCTTTATTTTCTTCTTGTAGTTTGAGTCCTTTTTTTTGTTTTGTTTTGTTTTTGGGTTTTTTTTTTTTGTCTTACATTTGGGATTTTGATAATTCTGAGTTGATTTTTATACAAGGGTGAGAGATAGGGGTCAAGTTCCAACATTCAGCTTTCCATGTGCTGTCTTTCCCATGTATGTTTGTGATGCCTTTATTGAGAGTCAGTTTGTTTCTAGAATACCTACTATATTTCAGTGGTCTTTGTGTCTGTTCAAATGCCTGTCCCATGATATGATGTTTGGTTACTATGGCATTGAATTATACTTTGAAATCAGGTGATGTGTTGTGTCAGCCTTTTTCTTTCTTTCATTTTCTTTTCTTCTATTTGGAGTCTTTGGGGTTAAATGTAAAATTTAGGATTTTTTTTCTAGTTCTATGAAGAATATCATTATATTGTTGGTAGTTTGATAAAGATTGCCTTGAATCTGCAAATCACTTAAGATCATATCGACATTTTAGTAATAGGAATTATTCCAATTCATGAACATGGGACACCTTTCTTCTTTGTGTGTGTCTTTTTCTATTTCTTTCATTGATGTTTTCTAATTTTTCTTTACTTCCTTGGTTAAATTTATTTCTAGGTATCTTATTGTTTGTGTTTATCTTTTTAAAAACCCTTTGCTTCATTGATATTATCTCTGTTTTTAGTTTCTATCTCATTTCCCTGATCTTTGTTATTTTTTTCCTTTGACTAATTTGGGGTTTGATTTACTCTTACCTCTCTAAGTCCTTGAGATGTATCATTAGGTTGCATGCTTAAAATCTTTCATTTAGTTTGAAACACACTTCCTCTGCTTTGTGCTGTGTCCCATAAATTTTGGTTGATTATTTCTATTCATACTTCTTTCAAAAAGATTTTGAATGTCTCTGATTTCTTTAAAGACTTATGGTATGTTCAGTAGCATCTTGTTCAATCTCAGTGAATTTGCATAGGTTCTGAAGTTTGATGTTAATTTCTAATTGTATTTCTCTTGTGATCTGAAAAGATACTGATGTGATTTGAGTTGTTGAGATTTATTTTGAACCTACATGCTCTATTAAGGAAGCTCTATGTGCTGAAGAAAAGGTATATTCTATAGTAATATAGTATAGAAGTGTTCTGTACCTGCTTGTGGTTGGTGTGAATATTAATAATGAGCTCAAAATCACCAATAATGGATCAGTGTCACATATAGGAAGGAAATCACAACACTTTCCCTTGGTGTCATTTAACCAAGAGTGAGTCCAGATTGGAATTCTCTCCTTCACTCTCCTGTGTCTTGCTTTCTCCTTTCTGGCTGCTTCGTGATTCTGAAACCGTACCTCCCTGAAAGCCATCTGGTACATTTGTCCCTGTGTCTATGTCTGCTCCCCTGGGTGTGTGTGTCTTTCTATCCCTCTATGTCTGTCTCAATCTCTCTGTGTCTCTGTCTCTAACTGTGTGTCTGGGTGTCCCTAACAAAGGGCTTTGCTCTGTGTTTATGGACTAACACAGAAAACATCTCACAGGGTAGGAAGAAAGGTTGTTTCACAGAAATCTTTAACCGAACTCTACAATGGATTAATCCATTGACTCCAGTTGACACCAAGTGACCCAGATAACAAATATTTTTTAATCAAACAATATCGATATGTTGCATCCAACATTTGTGGTGGATGTTCATCCTATAAAGCCGCTCCCAGCCTTTATTTTCTGTTTCTGCCAAAGGATTATCATAACACACTTGGAGTGCTCTGGGGCAAGGGCATGGAAGAGGAATTTTAGACTATGTAATTTAAGACTACAGCTGTGCATTATTTTTGCTTTTAGAAGCTGATAACATGGAAATAGAAGGGAGATAAGGTTGGTTGCCTCATTGTTCTCTTAAAGGCATGTTCAACAAATAGACTGATTACAGGCTTAAGTTAAACCACCAACTCCAGCTGTGAGATTCAACAAAAGTTCTAGTCTGTTAGACTTATAAGAAACATTTTGTCATAATGCATCATCATACCTACTGAAGCCATTTGATCCAGGGTGGACTGTAATGATGCTTGTTGATTTTCTATTTAGATGATCTAGCCATTAGTGAAAGTGTGTTATTGATATCTCCCACTGATATTGTATTGGATCCTATCTTTTCCTTTAGCTCCATCAATCATTGTTTTATGGAATTCTGGGCCTCTACACTAGGTACATGAGTACTTACAATTGTTTATAGTCCTTAAATTTTTAAAAATTGTACTTGTTTGTGTGTGTGTGTTTGTATGTGTGTGTGAGAGAGAGGGAGGGAGGAGACAGAAACCATGGTGTGCATGTGGAAGTCTTAAAACAACACTCGAAGTTGAGTCTTCCACTGTGTAGGTCACAAGATCAGACTGAACTTGGGTCATCTGGCTTCCTGGAAAATACCTTTGTACATTTAACCTTCACAGACTTCCGACTCTGTTACATGTCCTGTTTCATTGATTCTTTGGTCATTATATTCTGACCTTATTGGTTTCTTTTTGCAATCTTTATCTTGAAATATATTTTGTCTCATTTCTGATTCTTTTTGGTTTTTGTTTTTGTGGTATATGTTTCCATGATTTCAGTTCCAATCTGTGCATGTCTTTCCAGTGAAGTCAGTCTCTCATAGGCAGCATATTGTTGGGTTTTACTTTATTTTTAAAATATATTTAATAAACTGTCATAGTACCTAACAAAATGACAAGCTTGAATGACTATTAGTTTGCATTTCTTAATTTTCCTAAACAGTTTATAACAGTTGGTAGCAAAAGGCTGAAACTTCACATTTCATTTTTAAGCATTACTAGGTACAATATCTTTAAAAAGCATTACCCTTAATTTTGTATCAGTATACAAAGATCAATACCAATATGGCCAAATATAATCTTAATTTTGTATCAATATACAAAGATCAATACCGATGTAGCCCAATACAATCTTAATTTTGCATTAATATACAAAGATCAATACCAATTTAGCCAAATATAATATTAATTTTGTATCAATATACAAAGGTATAAGGGCATATTCAATAATCTGTCCTTTTTTCTTGATCTTTCCTATATTATGTCTATGTCCCATTTTTTCTCAAGTCTGTTCACTCCTACATAGGAGAGAAAGAAGGATACAGGAAAGAAAAAGAGAAAAGTCCCTGGGTCTAACCTCCAAAACCTATTTAACAAGACCATTTAACAGCTTGTAATCTCTTCCCCTAAATAACAAGATTTTCTGTTATCCATCAAATGACCAAAGGGGGGGGGGAACACCCTCCTCACCTTCTGGGGATGGAACGTTGCTCTCTTAAAGTGACTTCCTGCTGATTTGGAACATAGAAAACCTGTTTGGGGCCCAGATAAGAATGGAAAAATGGTTTAAAATGTTAATGGAATCATTTGATGTTCAGTCCTTTTGTGCTCAGCTATTTAGATGTCCTAAGAAGTTTGTAGACAGAAGCTGATCTTCAGGGCTTTACTGAAGTTCTGGCTGGAGCAGTCTGTGGAGCTGAACGATCTTAGGGATTTTGAGTTACTGTGGTTGTAGACTTTTGAGGAAACAGCTATTGAGGAAGTCTGCAAGGCTGGATCATCTGGGCTACTTGTCTTCTTTGGTGTCTGATCTGTTTTCTTCTGAGGTTTGCATTGTCCAGTTGTCCCTGGATTCCTTGGATGGATGCTTTAAATCTCCTGGAAAGATAAGAACAGAGCCCTGTCCGAATCCTAACTCTGGGACAATTACCTTTTTTTGGAGGGGGAGGGTCAGGTAATATTTTATGACAGTCTATCACAGTTATTTTCTAAGCTACTCAGAAATCAAGTTGCTAAAAGACAAGCAACATTTCTTTATCTAAATATAAGAGATAGATAGGGCATCTTCAAAAACCTCAAGAGATCTGTAGAATATGGCATTTAAATATATTTTCTTAACTTAAGGGTTTTTTTGATATTGAGACATGTCAGCTCCTGACAGCACCCCCTATTCTACTCCAAGTAGAAGATGAGCATCGAAGAATCTCCAGTGGGAGATGATTGAATTAGTGGCAAGCCTATCTCTTGGCAAGAAAAACCCTTTGCTTCAACTGTAGACAGACTGCTGTCCAAAAAGGACAAAAATTGGAAGCAGGTAAGTCCACAGCCTAGCTCTGCCAAGACAGGGTAGGTAAGTCCTTCATAATTCCTGCTTTACAATCTATGTCTGTCAGAAACAGGGCCAAATGGCTGTAGAACGATGCTGTAATGTATGGAGAAAATGGGAACTGTCCAGGCAGTCACTGGTATGTCATTTCTTAGTTTTGGAAGCTGTAGGCCCTGCACTTCCTATATAACCAGATATATTTATCCCTCTCAGGTCTCTGAGGTGGTTGAAGAATAGATAGCTAGAGTCTTATAATTAAATTTTGAGTTGTTTAGGAATCAAGAGGATGTTCTGGATCTAAGAAGATGTTTTTAAAATTGTGATGCAAGTTATATGAAAGCTGAGTTAGATATAGAACTTTAAACTCATGGAGATGGTTAGATAGTAAAATGTTAAAGTCAGGTGCCAAATACATATTGGACTGCACATTGAGAATGTATGCTAAGCCTTATAACTCTCATGATTGTGGCCTATTTATTTCTGTTGTTTTGTATTGTATTTATTGTTATAAGAGAAAGAACCATTTGTTGGACTGAAAGGGGGAGCTGTTGGGGGTGAAAAGATGTACCTTAAACTTAAAAAAAAGGGAAGAGGATGGGGGGTTGAAGGGGAAGAGGGTGGGAGGGGAGCACTGGAGGGGGGAGTAGGGAGGGGATTGTCATTGAGATGTAACTTGAAGAAATAAAAAATAAATTAAAAATGTATTTAATATATTCATTTATATTTTTTCCAGGATTTGGAGTAAATCATTCTGTTCCCTCCTTATCTGAAGTTTTTTTTTTTTTTTTTAAATATGCTGTTTGGCAGCTAGAGATGTTGCTACATACCTATAATCTGGGGCAGGATACATAGTGAGAGTTCACTAAAAAATAAATTTTCTGTTGTTAATGAACTTTCCCTTAAACATGACTTGGTGCTTCTGTCTTCCAGGACTTAGCATTCTCTTTTCCTTTTGATTTTCACAGTTTGACCATAATATGTTGCTGTGAGCATCTTTTCTGGACATATCTATTTGGGTCATTTGACTCTCCTATATCTGGACATCCAAATCTTTCCCAAGGTGATGGATGTTTTTTAGATATTATGTTATTTAATAGGCTTTATATTCCTTCCTCTTTTTCTTTTCCTCTAGGCTCTCATGGGATGCAACCTTTGTACATTTAATGATGCCTCGAGGTTCTTGAAGGCTTTCTTCATCATTCCAACTCCCACTTCTCTTCCTTCTCCTTCTATTCCATCTTCTTCCTTATCTAATAGAGAGCTTTCAAAAGACTTGTCTTCAAGTTCAACTCTTCTTTCTCTATTTGATTGAGCTTGTTGTTAGAGGTCCCATGGTACCTTGTGAAGAAAGGCTTCTGCTAACTCTGAAGTACTGTCCTTACCTTAATAAGAGAATAACCTACGCCTGTGTGCTCAGAGGGCTCCAGAGCATCTAGGAGTCAATGTGCTTGACCAAGGTGGATTTCTAGTCTCCCACAGCAGTGTCCTGCTCATATCCAACCAGAGCCTTTGCCTCCTCAGAGCTAGCTAGTTTAGTTGAGACTTTTTGAGACTGGCTACTCTGGTGATTGATTCTTTGGTATGAACCTTAGCTCTTCTGTCCTTCTCCTTTGGGAAATTAGAGGGACATAGTTTATGATTAACATTGACCTCTCCCATCTTATCTTTTCTTAACACGTCAAGCCTGCCCAAATGGTGCCCAGTTTCATTGTTTTCATAGTTGCATTTGCCCTCTGCTCTTTATTGCATCGTGGTTCACAGCTGGACTAGTATGTGCTTTGTCACTGCTCTGCCACCTCAGTTCATAACCAGTGGGACTTTAACATCACTGCCAGGGTTTCCTGGTCCTTCATCAGTGACACTGATCAACAGTGACGCTCATCCTAATTGTCATTAGGTTATGATGCTGAGAGTGATTCAGTATCAACTTCCTCCCAGAGTCACTTTCTTGGGCCACTTCTGGTACCAGGGAGGTTCCATGGGAAGCTAAATCTGACATGGAACTTAATATGCAAGAGCTTTAGTAGAGAGAGCTTGGAATCAGCCCCTGCATAGGTAAGGGAGTGGACTTGTGTAGAGGAAGAATATTCAGCATGAGTGAAAGCCTTGGCTGCTCCTGCGCAGGGTTCTAATGAAGAGGGGACCTCACAGAGCTGTCTTGAGTTGGGTAAGAGAAAGCTGAGCCTTTGTACATCCATGCTGGGTCTATGGGACTCCCTAGGAAGCTGGAGTGGCCTCTGGCAAGGCAGTTTTCTTTAGCAGGGTCAGTCTATGAAGAGGAAGCGATAAAACATTGTCATTGTGTAGCAAATTTCCTGACCTGTGCTTTTCTTCCCAAAGCATCTTTTTATGGTGAAAGCTACGTGGGGCTCAGCACTGCAGAAGTTTACTCTGAGCTGTCACTTCAATTGAGATTTCAAACCAGCAAGCCACAAGGCTTACTTTTTCTTGCAGCTGGGAAAATCAGCTATTGCCTAATAGAACTTCTGTCAGGAATATTACAGGTAAGCTTTTTAAAAAAATCTTTAAAACATATAAGCATTCAGTTACTAGAGAACACAAAGCAACAGAAAAAGAGAACAAACTATTTCTCATTAGAATAAAGTGTTATACCATTTATTTAGGGTGGAATTGTCTCATTTTTCCAGCATGTGTTAAATATTCTGACTTTGAAATATTTTCACCTCAATATGTAATCCATAAATGTAGGAGGCTCCCATGACTAAATTCATTCTCATTCTCTCTCTCCATCTTTTCCTTTCCCCATCCCTCCTTCTTCCCTCCCTCCTTCCTCCCCCCCTCCTTATCTCTCTCCCTCCATCTCTCTCTTTCTCCTTCCTTTCTTTTACAATAACAAAATACCCGAAGCTGAGTAATTTATAAAGGAAATAGACAATATGTTCATTTCTGGGTGTGTAAGGGGCTGATGGTAGAGTGTGATTGGCTTCTAGTGAAGGCCTCATGGTGGAAAGAAAGAAGCAAGAGACAAATCTGCCTTCTAACAACCCCCTTTTATGTCACAATCCATTTCCCTAAGAGAAACACTCTCTGGAAGGACATTGCATTAACCCCTCTTAACAACCTAATCACTTCTTTGAGGCCTCAGCACCTCTCAGCACTGCTGGGTTGGGTCTTAGGCCTCACCATGAGTTTTAGTGGGGTTACATCATAACATCCCCATTTCCTAATAGAGCACTATGAGAAAAGCATCTTGAAAAGGTTCATTAATTATGGCTCTTGTCTCTTTTAGGTGAAAATAAATGTGGGTACGGGTGAACCAGTCCTCCTTTCTGAGCAACGACTTCGTGTGAACAATTTGGTTTGGCATTCAGTGGAACTGTACTATGGCAAAGATAATGTCTTCTTGGTCATTGACAAGCATTATGAGACAACTGGTCAACTGGCTGGTGGGATGCATAACTTCACCTTTCATCATGGAATCTATGTAGGAGGTCGTGGGGGACTCAGTGTCCCTTACCTGGACAGAAAGACCCCCAACTTCCGTGGATGCTTGGAGGGTGTGGTGTTCAACCAGAGAGGGATCCTTACATCCCTTAGGTCTTACCCTGGTTTTAAGACAGTTTATGAGGTGTCACTGGGATGCAACAATGAGTTTTTTGCTGGGAAGAATGAGGCTATTAGCTTTTTCAGCTCTAGATCCTATGTCACCTTTCCAAAGTGGAAGATACATGAGGAAGGGATTCTGAGATTTGCTGTGCAAACTGGATCCCCACAAGCCTTGCTTTTATTTCAGTCAGGTATAGGAAGAGATTTTGTTGCCTTGAAAATCCATGAGGGTCTACTGAAGGCTCATGTAAGAAGGGGCGAAACAAAAACTCAACTTTCATCGTTCACCGTGGTTAGTGACAACAAGTGGCATGTTGTTGAACTCAGAATTATGGGGATGTATCTGGACCTCATGGTAGATGAACAAGGGGTAAGGGTGGCACTGCCTCTGCAAAGCCAAGTGTTTGTATCTGAAGGCCCCCTGTTCGTGGGAGGCCTAAATGGCCGGATGTGGGAAACAGTACAGGGATTAGAACTTGTGTCTGTGCCTGGGAAATCTGCTCGAGGAATCTCTCTGAAAGGATGCTTGAGAGCCTTGGAAGCCAACTTGGAAAAGAGAGCCTTAAGGGATGCACTGGTTTCCAAAGACATTTCTGCTGGATGCACAAGTGAGGCTGTCTATGATAGAAAGCCTTCTGCGATTATGGATGACCTGTTTCAGCCCGAGCCATCCCCTTCTACCGCAGTTCCCAGTGCCAGTTCTCTTCTGAAAAATCAAAGCAACGGTGTTTTGGTTTTGAATAAGTTGGAAGTCCAAGAAGGTGGACGAGCCTTACTGGGACAAAGGCATATAAAGGTGAATGTGGACTTTATGGATCTGGGTATCAATTACTCTCAGATTCTATTTAAAATACAGGAAATGCCAACTCATGGGTTCCTTCAAATAGATGTTTCGCCTGCCCAAGAAATGGAGAGGACTTTTACTATGTTAGAATTGAGGCGTGGGAAAGTGTGGTATGTTCACGATGGTTCAGAGGAACCTACAGATTCTTTTACATTTGGGTTTTTTTCTAGTAGCAAGATGGCAATGCCACCCCAGCTGCAGGAGCCTGTTCCACATGTTTTTAACATTATTGTCCTTCCAGTGAATGATCCCCCATACCTTAAGCTCCCAGAAGGACACTTGCTTCTCTTTGAGAACACTAAGCAACGACTGAGCCCCAGTGTGATACAGGTGATAGATCCTGACACAGATTCTCAGTATCTCAGGTTTTCAATTCTTAGCAACTTCAATTCAGATACTGGTTTTTTAGAAAGTGCCAAGGACCCCGGGAGAGCCATCAACGGCTTTACATATGTGGATTTACAAGATGGCAACATTTTTTACGTGCACAGGGGTCATCGAAACTCTCGGATTGTTCTGAGAGCAACTGACGGTGAGCTTGTGAGCAATACTGTGGTGTTACGGGTCATGGCTGTCCCTTGGGACTTTGAAGTGACTGATAGGACTGACGTGGTGGTACCACAAGGCGGCGCTGTTCTCATCACACGGAGCGACTTGTCCGTGAGGGTAAATGGGGCACTACATGAGATGGATATTCACTATAATATCACTCGGCCACCCCAGTTTGGCCAAATTCAGCATCGGGGATCCAACGGAGAATGGAAACAAGTTAGTACCTTTTCTCAATGTTCTGTTGACCAGAGTCGGATCCGATACTATAGTTCATTCAAAGAACTGCAGCAAGGCAATGTTACGGATCACTTTAAATTTAAAGTTTACATAGAAGGAAGAATAAGCCAAGAGCTCTTGTTTTCTGTGACTGTGCAGTGGCTGAAACTGACACTTCTGAAAAATGTTCCTCTAGAGATTAGCAACACAAACAAGAAAGCGCTGGATTCTGGTCATCTGCAGGCTGCAACAGGGGGTATGGAAGTAGCTGAGAGGGAACTATATTTCAAGTTACTGATTCCACCTAAGAAAGGAAAATTGCTACTGGGCAATGAAGTTCTTAAAACAAATTCAGTTTTTAGTCAAAAAAATATTACAGACTCTAAGGTAAGCTATGAACCCCAGGGGAGGCCTGGAGAGGACTCATGGGACACTTTCAGGTTTTCAATTGTTGTAAAACACATAGAGTCAAAAGATTATGCCTTCAGGATAAACCTTAAAGCTGATAAGACACATATCATTTTAACAAATACTGGATTGTTTGTAAAAGAAGGCGAATGGACAGTAATTAAAAAGTCAGAATTATTTGTTCAAACATTGGATAATCATGTCTTCCAATATAAAGTCATCAAGAGTCCTCAGCATGGGGAATTGAAATTGGTCAGCTCTTCTGCTTCTCTGGGAAGTGGCAATAATGTCACTGGATTTACAGAAGAAGACATAGTGGGTAGAAGGCTGATATATGTTCATGATGACTCTGAGACTGGACATGATGAATTCTTAGTTCTAGCCTCTACCACAGGTCATGGCCGACAGGGAGGGGTCAGAAGTCTTGACTCTGAGCACATGTCTACAGAAATCAAAGTCAACATTTCTATTGAGTTGAAGAATGATGAGAAGCCAGTGCGTGTGGTAGATAAGGTCTTTCATGTTGTACGGGACAGCCAGCGCTTACTGACACCAGCAGACCTCTGGTATCATGACCCTGACATAGATTTTGATGATGGCCAGCTGCTCTACACTCGGCGTGGCATACCAAATGGAGATTTGGTAGCAGCCAGTGAGCCGACCCAGAAGCTCTACCAGTTCAGACAAGAGGACCTACAGCAAGGGCGAGTGCTCTTCAGGCACCGTGGTCCAGACTCTGCTCGGTTCCTGTTGTTTGTCACAGATGGGGTCCATTACACGCCATCCCTTTTGGAGGTCAGTGTGTCAGAGCCCTATGTCCACACAGTCAACAACACAGGGCTGCTTGTACACAGAGGAAGGGACAGCTGCCTCACAACAGCCAACCTGAGCGTCACCACAAACCAAGATGTCAGAACAGACCATGAGTTTGAATTCCACGTCGTGCAGCCCCCTAAACATGGCAGACTACTGGTCAACAACAATTCTATATTTCACTCATTTTCCCAGCACGACTTGAAGCAGGGACACGTGATTTATAGGCATGGTGGCCATGGCAACTTCGATATGTTTAACCTGACAGTGAAAGTTAAAGACACCTACTTAGATGTGAGGATCTGTGTTCGAGTGTCCTTGGAGGGTCACCATCATTACCCCCAGATTCTTCAGGGCAGGAGCCTCATAGTTGAAGAAGGAAAACCAGTAAAACTGAGTAGAGTAAGCCTCCAGGTAGGTGACGTCCAAAGCATTGAGTATTCTTATTGGCTTAGACTAGTAGGGGCTTATAATCCGTTTGTTTGCTTCTGAGAACACTCTCTCTGTCTGTCTCTCCCTTCCTCCCTCTGTTTCATTGTACTGGGAATGGTTCTAATATATGTGTATATGCACACTCTTATATACATATTTATGTGCCACTGAAATGAAAAGTTAGGAGGTTTGCAGTTTGATCCTACCAGTTTTCTGACACTTGGAAATAAAATCTGCACAACCTTATTTTAAAGCTGTGTTTACATACACAATCGTGTGTGTCCATGCTTAGTGTAATATGAACTAGGATTAAGGAAGGGAAGTATGTTTTATCATAAATTAAGAGTTCTTTATTTTTATTTGTTGCTAACAGCAGAACTGTAGGGGCTGATAGGTTAATATAAGTTAGATTTAGTGAATACCTAAGTT
>CAJQZJ010032584.1:2423854-2437454 GCA_907164525.1 Lophiomys imhausi | reverse complement strand
TAAATAAGAGTTAAATAAATAATAATTTAAAAGTTCGGTTACACAGAACTAGCAATGTTTCGTTTCATATGGGTTAATCTATGATGGGAAGAAGTAGCAACAGACAAAAAAGGATTCCCCAAACAGCAGAGGACACCATCGTACAGTCTCTTTCATGACTTCTGGATGTGCCTTGTTTAGTTTCCTGAAACTGATGGATAAAAGTGATCTAGACCAGTGGGGTAGTGTCAGGGTGAGAGCAGAGCCACAGATGTCCCTCAGGCTCCTACCTTGAAATTTCTAGTAAGCACAGTCCTGTTTGACCAGGCTGTTGTTTTAGGGGACTCTACTATAGGCTGTAGGTTGGGCCAGCTGTACTTTTTAACAGGTGGCCACACATGCAGGCTGTTCTGGCTCTGCCTTAGGCACTTGAGGCAAGTTTCCAAGTGCAACTAGTAATATCAGAGACACGTTTGCTCCAGAATCCGTTTGGTAAATAGTGAGTCTTGACTAAGGGAATAGAAGGCACCAGCTTTTCACAATTCTTTTTCAAGCTTAGGGAGTTAATGTGTTTCGCCACAAGGGGGCACGCTCACCCTCGTGACTGTCAATGAGTTGCAAATACAGGTTCCAAATGGAGTTTGCTGAATCAATAGGATGAAAATGCATAGGAAGTGCTGAGCTAGTGAAAGTAGAACTGAAAAGGAGAAAAGCCTTTTCCTCTACAGTTGCGAAATTTTAGTGATTCAACTCTTCTTTCTTCTGATCAAATCCGTGGCTCTGCACACATCAGATGCTAGGCAAGACCCCAGCCCTCTCCTTATCACATTTCATTAATTTACATAAGTTTTTGGAATATTCAAAGCTTTATTGCTGTGTGCAAATACTTCATAGCTACTCAAGTGGTGTTGACCATTAATTTTTTCTTATTTGTTTATTTATTTATTGACCATGACTGATATTCCAAATATTGGCATGGGCCCCAGATCAGAACCTGGCCTTAAAGTGTGTAACAACCCTGCTTATAACTTAAGCCACTTGTTGATATTAAGAGAAATCTTTTGGCTCACCACTGGCTTTGATTCTTGTTCTTCATATGCTTTTCTTCTTGTGTCTGTGTGTTTTGTTTGTGAGCAGAAGGCTGGGAATGCAGAAGATATTCCTTCAGAGGCGGTGTTCACAGTCAGAACTCCACCAGTGCACGGATTCCTCCAGAAGTCCTCAGCAGAAGACAGCAGAATGGCTGCAGATAAGGAGTCCCCTCTGAGCTTCACCCAGCAGGATATTGATGATGGCAATGTCCTGTATGTACAGACAGCTCCTGGCCAGCAAAAGGATCAGTTCACTCTAGAGGTGACAAAGGACTCCCAGGTTCTAAGGAGACTAGAGATGCTTTTGGATATCATCCCTGAGTGGATACCTCTGGAGGTGCAGAATCTCACAGTACAAGAAGGGGGCTCCAAAGCACTTCTGCAGGACCACCTTCAAATTCCAAGCAAGTATTTTGAGAGTCTTGACTGTGAATTTGTTCTCCTTGAACCACCGAAGCATGGTTATGTTGAAAGTTCCAAGTTTCCAAGCGTAAAGCTAATGAAATTTTCCAGGAAAGAGGTAATAAATCTCAGTATATTTGAGTATGTTATGCCAGAAGGGGCTGAAATTGGCTCTTTGTCATTTAGACTCACAGGCTTTAGGGGTGATGGGACCTTGGAGTCCAGCTTATCACAAATGCTAGGAGCCTGTCTGCAGCATCCCTGTACAAACCTTGTTAAAATTACCCAAACATCTTCAGCAATGTTACACTTACTATTTCCTGAGAGGGACCTTTGTAGTTTAAAAACACTCCAATATTTCTTTTCACTGACCTGAATTTAGAAACTTCTATTAGATCCTGGCTCTGTTGAAAATGGAGTATGAGGCATTATTCCCAGAGAAAATCATTCCTCCCTTCATAAACCCTTTAAGTATTTGAAAGAGAGGTTATCAGATTACCTTGAACTTCGTCCTTTTGGTTACATTCTCCCAGTCTTCTGACTTTTGCCTTCCTGACTGTCCACCTCTACATGAGTGCCCTGTCCTTCTCGTGGACACCAGGAACACTTAGCTATTTCATCTTTGGTGAACAGTTTTCATTCATGTAGTCCTTCATCCAATTACAAGGTGTTTTACAGAGAACATATTATGTGCTAAACATGGGCCACAGGTATCCAGAGTGACTCAGTCCTGGTGATCTGCAGGCTAGATACAACTCCTCTGGTATCCAGATGAGAACAGATAAAATAACCAAAGTCAACTCAAGGTTGCTATTTGTTTTCTTTTGTTTGTTTTTTGCTTTGGTCTTATTGCTAACCTTTGCTTTCTTACCAAGAATAAATGAATGATTTCTACTATTTTTTTTTAATTTTGAAAGTTAACCTGCAGATCTCTCTTATAATGCCCTAGCAATACAGACTCTTTGGGTTGGAAACCACAAACAGCCTTCCACCATCTTTTCCTGGCTTTGTTCTCTTGCTAAAAACACATGTATGTTGCTTCATTTTGCCTTTGAGACTTCCAAGCTGGGGACTAAAGAGTTGGCTCAGCAGTTAAGAGCACTGATTACTCTTGCAGAGGACCCAGGTTCAGTTCCCAACACCCACATGGTGGCCTGCAACCATCTGTTAATCTAATTCTAGGGGATCTGACATGGCTACCAGACATGCAGGTGGTTCACAGACCTACATACAGGCAAAACACCCAAACATAAAATGAAGTAAAAATTTGAAAATTCAAGTCGTGAGATTCTTAATGAATTCAAATCCAGCTACTAAAGGCTTGCTCTGCTTGAGTTACTGTATGTTACCATGGTAACTGAAACATACTCTTTGCCTCAAGGAATGTTATGGAGGAGCCAGGTGGCTCATCTTTAATGGGGATGCTCATGTCTCTCATGTTTCATTTTCACGCTAGTGTTGAAGAGTACAGAACTGGCATATCCATTTCTAACTGGAGAGCAGAGAGAAGATCATAAGTAACTCTTTGCAGAGGGACAATGTTTAATCTAGACTTTGAGGAGTTAGGTAAAGAGCACGGAAATGACAGATTAGGAACAGAAAGGGCAAGTTAAAGAAGCAGCGCAGACAAGAATGTGGAGGCCCGAGACAGGAGGGGCCATCTACATAGCGGAGGAACTTCACAGGCTGAGCAGCGGCAGAAGTTAATTTAGGCTACAATGTGGCAGGTTCCTGCCTCTGTCCATAGGAGGTGTCGTCTACTGTCAAGGAGGCTAGACTTAACCAAGTACCATTAAGAAGCCATGAAGAAATAGGACACAGAGGGTAGGAAGGCAGCAAGCAGCTTCTCCCTCTGACCCAGGAATGATGACTATTCCCCCACCTCATGAAGGGATCTCTCAGTCTTGGCTTCCCACCAATGGCAACCTTCTTCTTTGGTGTAAGTTTAATCAAATACACTTTATCTCATGTAGTCTGGATTCTATCTCAGTCATGCCAGTGAATGACTGTATTCATAAGAGGATCGTTGGTTGAAATGTGTGTGTGGAGACATACATTCCCCTGGGGCGTCTGTGCTATCATGTGGCCTGTTCACAGACGAGCATCATGTGTTATCATGAACCTGTTTGTCAGGCGAGTCCACATACTGTCTCTTTATATGTAACCTGTGGTCTAAGTTTTGAGAAATTGTCATTTTTCACTTAAAGGACACTTATCCTATGTGTCTGTAGCCTTAATGTCTTACTGGGGAGTCCTTGGCTTCATTCATTCGAAAGTAAGTGTAGCTGGGCTTTTTGGCTACTTTATTGGGCTCTTTTTCCTATCTCCCTACACCATTTCTATCCCTTCCAACCCCTCAACACTAGGTAAGAAAGAAAGAAGGGAAAGGGGATGTTGATATCACTAGACTACTTTCTGCTGATTAGGGGCATCAGGTTCCTTGGGGCGAGTTTGGTCTTTGTCATCAGGATATCTCCAAACAGCAACCAGCAATCCAGCAGACAGCAACAAGGAGCAACCAGCAGCAAGCATGAATAGCAGCAGCTGCAGGGGCAGCAGCAGAGGGAGAAGCAGATGCCCCAGGCCTTCTTGGGGCTCTAGCATTTATGCCCTCTGAAGCGTCCCCAGAATTCCAAATGTAAACTATCCTCAGCTGGGAAAATCATACCCCTGCAAGGCAAATCATAGTTAGCTGTTGTGGACAATCTGAAGCAGCTTCATAACCCACACCTGGTATTAAAACAAAAACACATTTCCTTAACATTTCTGTGTTTTTAAGAAACCAAAAACTCTCACTACAAATAAGTTTGTGATTATCTTGTGTCTGGGTTTCTGGGAATAGGCCATGGGGACAAAGCGGTGAATGAATCAGACAGTTATCCCTGTCCTTGTGGAGTTTTCTCTCCAGGTAGAGGAAAGAGGGAGGCAGAGAGACAAGAAGCATGTGAAATTCACAGCATGAATGAAAGTTAGTACTATAGAAAAACAGAATAAAGTAGAAAAGGGAGCTAGGAAATACTGGGGCTGCTATCAGATCAGTGTATTTTCTCTGGCTTTCAAAAGGTAGAAATAGACACACCCTTTCTCACCTTTCACCCAAATATCATTAAATGGTAAACAATTTTGAGACAAATTCCTCATTAAAGGGTGTGTAATTTGGGGGAAGCGATGGATTTCTCCAGGACAAGTGTCCTAGAAGTGAGCACTGTGGATGTCTCTAAAGTGTTTTCACTTCTGAGTTCTCTCAGTTGTGATAGGTTTCCTTGTTTGTTCATAAGGAGCTTAACACAGCATATTCTGGGAATCTGAGGTCAGGCCTGTTATCTGGAATCTTCTACCCATGGAACTCCAAAGAAATTCTCATAGCACCTGTGTACAAGTGGCCCTGATTTTCCCTTGAGGTCCTAACTGCACTTTTCAACCCTTGTCAGAAACACCCCTGTAAGATCAAAAGACTTTGCTCTAAGGAAGTGCGCCACAGGAACAGGCAAAGTTGAACTGCGAAAATTTTTGGCTAAATTTTGTCAAAACACACACAGCCCCAGAGACTTGTTCAGAGTTCCAACAACTCCTTTGGGGCTCTGGGAGTTCTCACCATTGTGTTTGGGTCACAGACTCATTGTAGCTAAATTTCTACTTAGCTTGAACATTCTCTTGATCTCTGGTGCTGAACTATAATCTTCAGTGTTTCCAGTAGAGTCCAGAGGAAAGGAATTTGATCAGAATTTTGGTTACTACCAATCAAAGAGAAATAACTAAGTCATCCAGTGGCCATTTCAGAATTTGAAATAGAAAAGATGGACTCTGACAGGGATAAAAGCAAATATTTGCATTTGTGTTTTTCGGTGAAATCGATCTTCCATGGTAGAATAATTTGATTGTATGTATTCTGTGATAGTCTGTCCACAGGACATGTAGATTAGCTTAAGGGACACATGATTTATTATGAAGGTGAGGGCTCAAGATTAGGAGGTAGCAGGTTGTCCTAGTTACATTTCTGTTGCTGTGATGAAATACCCCGGCAAGAAGTGATTTAGAGAGAAAGGGGCTTACTTCAGAGGACAATTCCAGGTTGTAGCCCATCATATCAGGGGAGTCACAGTGGCAGGAAGTTGCATCACATACATAATCAAGAGCAGAGAAAAATAAATGCATGTATGCTGCTTGCTTACTTGCCTATGTTTAGCTCTATTTCTCAACTCAGGACCCCCTGCCTAGGGAATAGTGATACCACAGTGGGCTGGGTCTTCCTACATCAGTGAACTTAATTGAGACCCCCACCCCCCAGAGGCGTGACCACGGGCCAACCCAATGGAGACAGTCCCTCACTGAGACTGTCTTTCAAGGTGAATCTAGATTGTGACAAGTTGACAGTTAAAACTCACAATCACACGTAACCTCAGACACAGAGAACAATTATGGAAACAATGTCTTCTTAGCTCAGAAAATGCATTTAGGGGAACTTCATAGTTGCCCTGATCCATATGATTCCAAAGGGGGAAAAAAATGAAAGCTCAGGAGAGCCTAAATCTAATAGTTTGAATTGTCAAATAAAACAGTCCAAGCCTTCAAAACTTAGTCACTTTAAATAAGCAAGTAGAACTTGAACTTCATTGTGGTGTCCAATTGGTGAGAAGGCTGAGTTATGCACACTCAACAGTTGCTGTTGGAAGTGGCATTTATTTACTCAAGTCTTCTGCTACCAACCAGTGTTCTACTACTCCACCTTGTGTTTCTCTGTCTTTCCTTAAACTCATCCCTAGGCTGAAGTGGTATTTTACTTATTTTGAGGATGAGGTGTGATGCCATCCCTCACAGTGCCCACTCTGATGCTCACTCAGACTTGGGATGAAGGCTTGCTTCTGTGCACTAGGGAATAATTAAGCCAGGACTTCCTGTCCAGCAGTTCCATCATGGTTTGGGCTTGAGTCTCAGCTGGTTGGTGTTTTTGTTGGTTCTGGTTTCAGGTGGAGCAGGAATTGATTTACTATGTTCATAATGGTGGCGAGGAGTTTCTGGACAGCCTCACCATCTTGGCAAACAGCTCTGAGCTTGGGAAACAGAGCCTGCCTCAGACTCTTTTTGTGACCGTTGAATCTGTAAATGATGAGGCTCCTGTAGTAACAGCCAATAAAATCCTCCAGGTAAGTGCTGCATGCGTTTGATTTAATTCAGGAACTTCAAGGTAACCAAATTGGTTCTTATTTATATCATTGCTATTGTAAAATAGCAAAGCCTATGTATGGCCATGTATGTATGGTAGCATGTCTCTGCTGTTTCAAAGAATTATTAGCTACTACTTGTCAATATCCTGTTGGATACTGTTGGGAGATAAACTTTCTATATTTCTTTTTTTTTGCATTTATTTATTTTACTGGTGTGTGTGTGTGTGTGTGTGTGTGTGTGTGTGTGTGCACGCATGTGTGTCTGTGTATGCACACTCACATGTACACACAGTATGGCACATTAGTGGAAGTCAGAGAACAACTTGTGATATCTAGTTAACTCCTTCCACCATGTGGGTTTCAGGAATTTAGCTCAAATCATCAGACTTGCCTTTACCTGCTGAGCCATCTTACTGGCATAGATTTCTGCATTTCTTGTGCTGGTGCCACTCACAGTGTTCTTGCAGAGGCATGGTCTTTTTGTGGTGGGTTGGGGAGGTGTCTTCACATGGACAGTTCCCCCTAGGCTGGTAGCATGATGATTAAGAGAGTAAGTTTTGCAGTAGGCATATTTGGGTAAGAATCCTGACTCCCTGTTGGCTGTATGACCCCGTGTCTTAGTTATGGTTTTATTGCTGTGAACAGACACCATGACCATAGCAGCTCTTATGAAGAAAAACATTTAATTGGGACTGGCTTACAGCTCAGAGATTTAGTCCATTTGGTTATGGCAGGAATCATGGTGGCATGCACGCAGACATGGTGCTGGAGAAGGAACTGGAAGTTCTACATCTTGATCTGAAGGCAGCAGGAAGTTACTGTGAGCCACCAAACCTGGCTTGAGCTTCTGAGACCTCAAAGCCCACCCCCTAGTGATGTATTTCCTTCAACAAAGCCACACCTACTCCAAAAAGGCCACACCTACTCCAACAAGGTCACACCTGCTCCAACAAGGCTCTCTCCTAATACTGTCACTCCCTCTTAGCCTATGGGGGTATTTTTATTCAAACAACCATATTCTACTCCCTAGCCCCCATAGACTTGTAGCCATATTATAATGCAAAATACATTTAGTCTAACTTCAAGAGTCCTCATAGTCTATAACAGTATCAAACTTGTTTAAAAGTTCATAATCTCTTAGACTCATGTAATCTCTTAACTGTAATTCTCTGTAAAATCAAAATGAAAAAGCAGACCACATATTTCCAATATACAATGGCACAGGATATGCATTACAATACAAAATAAGTGAAAGGGAGGGTAGAGGAAATACTGGACCAAAGCAAGACTGAAAACCAGCTGGGCAAACTCCAAACTCTGCATCTCCATGTCTGACGTCAAAAAGTTCCTCAGATCTTCAACCCCCTTCAGCTTTGTTTACTGCAGCACACTTATTTGTCTTGGGCTGGTTCCTTTCCCTATTCACAGCTTTCCTGGGCAGGTATCCCACAACTCTGGCATCGCCAACACGTTGGGGTCTCCAAGGCAATCTAGACTTAACAGCTTCACACAATGGCCTCTCTAGGCCTCCATGCAGGGACACTCCTGACACATGCCTAGCATCAGCAGCTTTTCTTAGTCTTGGAGGGAGATTCTATAACCTTAGCCCCTTTCTTCTGTCCTTGACTCTAAAGCTAGAACCACAAACCCAAAGCTTCCAATTACATCTTCACCAGCATTCTGGTTTTGTTGGTTTCCTTCACTGCCTAACTCTCTCTGTAGATCAGGCTCACCTCAAAATCTGCCTGCTTCTGCCTCTCTAGGGCTAGGCTTAAAGGTGAGTCCCACCAGCCATGTTAGAACACTAAGAACACTTAGAACACTAAGCTGTTCTTTAGTTCCTTTTCACAAGTTGAAAACCTCACTGGGGGAGGTTTGCCCTGAGGTCACCACTCCCTTTATTCCATTTAACATCAGGTTTTTCTTTAATCTGTTTATCTCCTTGAACACAGGATTTAATTTCCTTCCACTTTCTGGTACCCCTTTTCTCATTGAACTGCACATTTTGTATTTTTCCTTGCTCAGCTTGGTCATTATAGATCTTCGTAAGATTGAACACCAATAACCATGCAACAAAGTCAACACTAGGCTATTTTGAAATTTCCTGTGCCAGCACAACTAATCTAATACTCTTCAAATTAGCCTCAGGCAGACTTTTCAGACAATGGCAAAAAGCAGCCATATTTTTTTGCGAAAATATCAAAAGAATGGTCTCTAAGTCACATACTAATAATCTTCTCCTTGGAAATCTCTTGAGCTAGGCCTCCCCAGTTCAAACCACCTTCAGTACCATTGAAGCAAGAACACTTCCATGTTCTTACTAGGATGGCGCATTAAGCCCCACTTAAAGCATTCAATTGCTTTTATAATCCAAAGTCCTAAAGTCCACATTCCTTCAAAGAAAAGAATTATCAGACCTATCACAACAATACCCAAATCTCTGATACCAACTTCTGTTTTAGGGTTTTATTGTTGTGAAGAGACACCATGACCAAAGCAACTCTTATAAAGGACATTTAATTGAAGCTGCCTTACAGTTTCTCAGGTTTGGTCCATTAACATCATGATAGGAAACATGGTGGCATGTAGAGGCATATGGTGCTAGAGAAGGAGCTGGGAGTTCTACATCTTGATCTAAAGGCAGCAGGAAGAGAGACTATGCCACTGGGCTTGGCTTGATCTTCTGACACCTTATAGCCTACCCCCAGACACACATTTCCTCCAACAAAGCCACACTTACCGTAACAAGGCTGCACCTCCTATTAGTGCCATTCCCCATGTGGGGGATCATTTTCTTTCAAGCCACCAAACACTATTCTCTCAAGGCTTAGGGATCTTTTTCGAAGAGGGGACAGAAAGTTTACAAGAGCCAGTGGTGATTGATAACATGAAGGAAACAGTGCTTTCCAGACACAACAACAAAGAGGCACATACAAACTCATAGCAATTGTGATAGCTTGCTATGATAGACTTTTAGCTACTCCAGCCACACAAAATCCCAACATACATGGAGAAGTAGAGTTGTAATCCCACAATTAGCTGAAGAAATATTTATATTTGATAGCTATTGGGAGAAGGAGAGTCAGTTTTCTTTATTGATGTGTCCCCTGATAGGTTGACCACACACTAGGGCAGGCCCCAACCACAAGATTAGCTGGGCAACAAAAACTAGACTTGATGGGGAAGGAAAAGAAGGAGGAGGAGGAGGAAGAAACAGCAACAGCAGCAGCTTTCTCAAAGCTGGATGGAAAGAGATGGGAGGGTTGTAAGGGGAGGAACTGGGAGGCGGTAAATATCCTCAAAATAAGTTGTATGAAATTTTCAAAAAATTAATATAGTACAAAAAGAAAAAACGTGTAGTCCTTAGAGATGAATGTCTGTAAATTGGTCTAAGCAGAAAATACTAGCTTTGAATATTATGGAAGACAAATTTTCTCCCTTCAAAAACAATTCCACTCTTCTCATTCACACACTTGAGGTGGGCTATTTCATGATGTTCCTCTCATGAAATAACTGAGGTGATTTGTAAGGAAAATAAGTTTATGTAGCTCATAATTTTGGATCCTAGAGATCCTAATAGCCTGGTTCCAGGTCCAGTGAAGGGTCGTATCAGAGGCATCAAGATGGCAGGAGCACCTGCAAGAAGAGATCCCATGACAAAGCAGACCCAAAAACGAGGAAGGCTTTGTTTGTTTTATAACCATATACTCTCTAGAGAACTAACTCAGGGTCCCATGAAAGCCATATTAACCCCTTTGAAGGCATAATGTTTAGCAAATTATAGTTCCCGCTGTTTAAATACTTTTTCTCCCTATTGCTGTACACTGCCTTTCATTCTTTCCAGTGTGAACCTAGGTTGACTTTGAGAGAACTTCTTCACTGGTCCTCCATCCCTCCATTTTAGAAGCTCATTATATTCACAGCTAAAGAATAGGGAATTCTGGGTAAAAGTCTCTGATTGTCCATGTGGTTGAACTGACTACAGGTCATGACTCCATTGGTTTGTTATACGTTTTGACAGTGTCACCTAATAAACAATTAACATAGATTAACTGAGTTCTGATAAACATTCATACAAAGGACTGGAAGAGAGGAGTTTAAAGGTTGCCAACAAAATGATAAACATGGCAAATGTTTAGGGAGATGGAAGTATCAGTTATTTTGACCTGATTATTACACACATTTTATCTTATAAACTTATATAATTTAAACATGTATTCAATTTTTAAGTGTCAAATAAAAACAAACTGTATTTACAGATATTCATCAGTATACACACTACTTATATGTGTGTATACATGCTGGGATATATATTACTATGTACAGTTTTAATGCAGTTTCTCATTTTAAAAGTAGTCTTCCCTTATTGGTTACAGAACTAAAACACAGGGGGAAGTGAGGATCCTGATTAGGGGTTCTCTGTGAGTTCCATTAACTTATGCTCCAAAAATCTTTGGTGTGCTTTTTTTGGGGGAGGGATTTTAAGCATCAGCTACTTTTAGTTTAAAGGGTGGTGTTGTTGCTTGGTGCCTAAGTGGTGATGCTTTCCAGGGCCTTGTTCGTGCCAGCCAAGTATTTTACTTTATTTTCTAAGCAGCAAGTTTCTAGCCCACCGTGCCACGAAATGGCACAGCACATTCCAATGTATGAACCACCATTGACCCAAGCAGGAAAGGACCTTTGTTGGCAGTGATGGCTAGATAGGTGACGGAGAGGAACAGGAAGAAAGGAATAACCACAGAAAAGGAATCAGTAAACTGGGACCTCAACTTACAAAGCATTCCAGGACCAATTAGCCCACTGTGTGGGCAGCCCAGGGCCCACTGGGGCTAGCCTAGGTAGCCAGTCTTGCATTGTTAAAAACGGCTGGAGTTTTAACATTTGTTATTATTTCTTCAAGGCAGTGGGATCCAGGAATAGGTGTTTTAGTTATCTAACAGCTTGGTGAGTTATTCAACCTATGCATTTCATGAGGAAAGTACTTATGTCTTTGGAACTTGTGAGCTTGACTTTTCTTTGCAGTCTTTACGCTGTTCTGCTGGAATGCTGAGTATTGGCTGGTGAAGATTCTAGACCTCCTATCTCCAGTTACATTTGTCCCTCTCCCCGACACAGGCTCTTCTGTAGCAGCTCTCACAGAAGCTGCTTTGCAGAGTCACCTGAGAAGAGACCTGTTAGCTACTAAAAGAAATTGCAGCTGTCAATGGTGGTTAAACACCGCTATAAAAGTTTACATTTATTGTATGTTCACCGAGACCTGGCCCCTTCTATACCTGTTGTTGTTTTCAAAGTCCTCCCAAGAAGCTCCCGGGAACACTGAAGCATAGTGTAGTCACAACGGAAGGAGTGACTTTGAAGCCTAGTCTCTTGTTCAGATTCTCTCTCCACCATTCAAGGAGGACTCTGGTCAGAGAACACTTACAGTGCAGAGAAGAAGACCTCTTCAAGGACAGGACCTTTTTATGGAGGCATGTGTGCTGGGGGAACCACAGCCTCTCCTAGGCGGGATTGGCAGAATGGTCCAGGACTTGGCATACTGTGGCTAAGGTTTATTTCAGGGAAACAAATGAAGCAAAATCAGCAAAGGAAAGCAGCGCTCAGGGTGGAGTCCAGAGGAAACTAGGTCGGCTCTGGGAGTGCTTTTCCAGTGAAGTCATAAGGGACACAGTCAATTGGCCCAGTGAGTTGTGACAACACATGCCAAGTGTTCTACCATGAAGCTCATTAGCTGTCGAGTGGCCAAGATGTTTTCTGGGACTGGTCAGGTATGCAGGCACCTTCTGCCTGTAAGAACCGAAATCCCAGACTCCCAGGAGAAAAACAGGAGTCTATCACAGACCACGTTGCACAGTTTAGACACAATGAGCCCCAGTTAACATTGGGAAATGTTTTGAACCAGAGTAGCAAACTGATTAACAGTCTCAGGTACCAGTCAAGGGCCAGGCTTATAA
Organism: Lophiomys imhausi; assembly: GCA_907164525.1. NCBI lineage: Eukaryota > Metazoa > Chordata > Mammalia > Rodentia > Muridae > Lophiomys > Lophiomys imhausi. The sequence continues at coordinate 2,424,866 of CAJQZJ010032584.1, read as the reverse complement.
GCAGACTTCTCTAAGGAGAAGAATCTGCTGTTCTCCTGATGGGTGGGCTGATTACATGATTCATTTGTATGCTTGTTAGATGGAAGAACTGTCTTCCGGTCAAGGAGTATTGCAGAACAAAGGTAACCAGTCTGAAGTGAGCCTGACATGAGGAATTTGGAGTGATGGGAATAGCTGGTGAGAGTAAAAGAATGATAAACATTAGCTCCATGTTGACAGTTGTTTTCTGAGCATAAGGACCCTTCAACATAGTGTGGTTTTGTTCTTTTGGTTTCCAGAGATACTACAGGGCAGCAGATAGCACCCCCACCCCATTATGAGTCAGGCTCAGCTGTAAATGTGTCACTTAACTGATAAAATGATTTCTCATTTAATTCTTTCTGTAATACTTGTAATCAAAGGAGGGTTACAATGAAAAGTTAAGTCACTTGAAAAATGACATACACTTAGTAAAAGTGGGATTTGAGCCTGGGTAGTCAGAGCTCAGAGTCCACACACCTGCTACCCATAGTGGGAATGATATGGAGGTTACAGGTCCTATGGTTCCACACCAATATTTTTTAAAACATGTTAAATGAAATAGAATATGGAATTCCAAAATACCTTGTGTCTATCACACACACTCACACATGTACTTACTAGGTTGGTGTGTAAAATGTGCTAATTAATTTGAGTAATTGCAAAGCCATGAAACTAGCAAAGCCAGTTGTTTTTATATGGATGAACAATGCTCCCCCTGGAGGTATCTTTCAGATGTGGCCATCTCACTTTATTGACTGCTGTGGTCATCCAAAGTCATGGTAATAAAGGAAAAAAAAACATGACAAGGATTTAAATAAATATTCCAAATAAAGGGGGTAGAGTTGAGGGGACACACACACACACAGAGAGAGAGAGAGAGAGAGAGAGAGAGAGACACGGAGACGGAGACAGAGACAGAGACAGGGACAGAGAGAGGTTAACCCACATGAGTTTCTGTCTGAACAACAGTACCTGACATACCCAGGTTTGT
>CAJQZJ010032584.1:2407090-2420342 GCA_907164525.1 Lophiomys imhausi | reverse complement strand
TGTGTGTGTGTGTGTGTGTGTGTGTGTGTGTGTGTGTGTGTGTGTGTTTATGCATGTATGTGTCCATGGGGGTATTTTTTTTTAAATATACAATTATTTTGTGATCATAGCTGCCAACTTTAACAAAGTTAGATCATTCACAAATGAGGTTTGTCCTTGCTATCAGTAGTGAAACTTTAGATAGAATTTGAGTGATTTTTATTGTCTGGATATCAGGCTTGGTATGAAAACTTTAAAAAGCCTACATGCCTTCTGAACTCCCATCCAAGTTTCAGTGACTATTAGATAACATGGAACATGAACTGCCATTGTGAAAGTGCCTCTTTTGTTGAGGAAAATTGTTCCTTTTGAGCATGCAGTATATCGATTTAATGGCTTACAAGTGAAGCTTTATATGCTCTGCTAAAAAGCATAGAAGCAGATACAGTGTTGGTCTGAGAGTAAAGATGGCATATAAACTCAGGAGGAGTACACATAGTGTCTCTGTGTTCTGCAAGAAACAAACACAGATAGAGGTGTGAAAATGAGTTAATGATAAAACCACTTGGTTTTGGTGTTAGTGAAATATCATGTGTCTTAGTTGCTGTGAAGAGACACCATGACCAAGGCAACTCTTACAAAAGAAAGCATTAAACTGGAGGACTTGCTTACAGTTTGAGAGGTTTGGTCCATTATCATCATGGGAGGGAACATGGCAGCAGGCATGATGCAGGAGAAGTAGTGGAGAGCTACATCCTTACTGCAGGCAGAGAGAGAGAGAGAGAGAGAGAGAGAGAGAGAGAGAGAGAGAGAGAAGAGACAACAGAGACAGAGGCGAGGCATGCACAGAGAGAGACTGGGCCTGACATGGCTTTTGAAACCTTAAAGCCCACCCCCAGTGACACACCTCCTCCAACAAGACCACACCTCCTAATCCTCCTAATCAAAGGGTTCAACTTCCTAGTGATTAAGTACTCAAATATATGAGGGTATGGGGACCATTCTTATTCACATCCTGTGACTCCCTGATTCTAGAAACTCTCATTCTGATGACAAGACTCCATGTCCAAATCATTTAGAATCAGCAGTGAACTTCTGATTGCACAGTCAGCTCCCCATGAAGCTGTCCACCTTTCTGTGGTGGGGAATGTCTCCTTCTCACTGACAAGGCCACAAATGTGCTGTCAGTCCCCCTACCTTTCCTTCCTCTCATGTCTAATTCTTCATCACCCTCAGCAGATACCCAGAACTGGACCACTTCCCATCCTGCTGTGGCTTCAAGCCTCCCCTCTGTCATTCTTTCTGGGTTTCTTGTAGTCACCCACTGACTTGTCTCTGTGCTTCTACAGACAATCATGGCATAAAAGCCAGGCCAGTTGGATATTTGTACACCAGGTCAAGACTATACTTGCGTTCTCCTCCTGCCCTCTAGGACAAGCTGACATTTTGACATGATTTGACCATCTCTGCTGTTTTGTGGCATCTCTTTTTCCTCTTTATCTTGTTTATTTTCTTCCTGTCATAATGACCTCTTCACCACTCCTCCTACCCCATCTGACTCCAATGCCCCATGTTCTTTTCCTATTCCTGAATATACACAGATGTGCATGGCTTCTCCCTCTCCCCATTCGATGCTTCTCCAACAAGGCTCCTTCCTGTTTTAACATTCCACATCCCAGAACCCCCTGGTTTCATTTTTTCCTGGTGTAGTGACTTTATAACTCACTAATTGTTCATTTCCTACTATGCCCGTGTCTCTTTTCTGTGGTCTTTTGTGCCCTCTTGCTGAAGTGCAGGTTCCACACAGGCACGATTCCATTTATATTGTTCAGTGCTACAGTTCAAGCATCCAAGATATTTGCTGGCACATGGCGGATGAGCAAAAAGTTTGGTTAACTGTTGAGATGTTCGAGTACAGTCAGTAAAGTGCTAGCCATGCAGGTATGAGGGCCTAATTGTAACCCCCAGCATCCACCCAAACCATCGGCTAGCCATGATGATAGCATTTGTAAACCCCCCCCCCCCCCGTGCTGGAGTAGTGGGGTTAAGCAGATCCCCAGAGCTGTCTGGACAGTTAGCTGAGCCTAATCCACGAACTCCAGGTCCCAGTGAGAGACTTTGTCTAAAAAATAATCAAAGTGGTTGGCCCTGAAGAAAGACACCTGAGGTTTTCCTCTGGTCTCCACAGGTATATGCACACACATGAACATGAATACACCTCTGCATACACACATACCTGAACACACACAGAGTGTGGAAAAGATGGGGGTGAGCAAGAGAGTGAGAGAGAGCAAAACACACACACACACACAGATGTTTAGGCAACATACATAAATTTTTAACAGTAAGAGAAAACCAGCCATGTCCTTCAGCTACATTTGCAGATATGAACCATCAGTATAGCAGACAGTACAAGAACAGAACCGGGCCCTTGTTTTCATGTAAGACAGGAAGAAGAAAGGGAATAACAAGTGTGCCGTGTGCATTTTTCCTCCAGCAGCTGTTTAACAGCTGGTGACATCATTAGCTACTTAAAGCAATGTGCAGAGACCCTCAAACCAGCCATGCTGCGTTATCTGAGATTCCTTGCAGTGTATTTAACATATGGTCAGCACACAGGTTGCTTTGTAACCATTGGCTCTATAGTTAGATATTTATGTCAGTGCATATATACTATTGAGTAATGAATTTTGAGCAAATAGTTAGTTAATACTTTTTATCTAAATCATAGGCACCGGGCATTTTTGTGGTACATAGACATACATGCAGGCAAAAGACCTATATGCATAAAGAGTAACTCCATTTTTTAAAATAAATTCGAGTGAATTGGTTTAGTTTTGGGTCCTGACCATGTGGGTGGACTGGAATTGGTTCTCTTCTCTTTAAGGTGTGGGTGAATTCTGTCACTGAGATTACCCGAGGTGACCTGTGTGCAGAAGATGAGGACTCTTCCCCCCAGGACCTAGTCTACTGGGTCACTCCTCCTAGCAATGGGCATCTGGCTCTCAAGTCCATCCCTGGCAGAAGCATCCAGAGCTTCACTCAGGCCCAGATTGATGGGGGTCAGCTCGTGTTTGTGCACTCTGGTAAGTCGCAAAGCAAAGCAGTGTCAAGCGCTCATGTTCTGGGCAGCAAGTGATGTGGCGTCATACCTGAAAGCTGCTGACTGAAGGTCACAGAATGTAGAAACTTCTCAAGCTCTGTGTTTTTCTTAAAGCAACATGTTTGGGAGAGCAAATAAAAGCATTAGAGCCTGCCTGTGCCTCCCTGGAGGCTTAGTCGTAGAGCAGGTAAGGTCAGTTACCTTCCATGAGAGCCCATTCCTTCCATTCACTGCCGTAGCTTCTTTCTGTGACTGTCCACCCTTGCCCTGGCTATAAGGCTCACGTGGGTTGAGTAGGACCTGTTTGTTTGTTTTCTCCCTTCCCCACGACAGTGCAAGCTTTCTAAGGAAGGGCAGAGTCTCTTGTATCCTCGGCCCATCAAGCGGTGGCTGGAATATAGTAGGTGCTTAATAAATAAAACTTTTTTAAACAAATAAAATAATTTTGAGCACTGAGTATGTCCCAGGTAATAACATTGCATTGTAGGCGCTGAGGATACGTTAGTGAACAAAACAGTTTTGTAGCTATATTCATAAGAGACCCTGATGTTGGTTGGAAGGCCCTTTCTGTTCCCTGTTAGCCATCAATGAATCAATACAGACAACATTTGCTGGAAATCTGCTGAAGTGGTGGCCCAGGAACTCTGCCAGCATGGCCTGGCTTTGTTACTAATGTGTCCCGGTCAGTAGACCAGGGTGGGCAGCAGCTGGAAGGAGTCATGGGGAAGGAGCATGACCCAGGAACATGTGACCTAAAAGCTCAAATCTCATCTTTCCCCCAATTATTTAAACTACATTCTTTGAGAATATTATAAAGGAAAGAAAGATAAGACACCTTCTAAATTCAGAGGTAATGACATCCTGGTGGTCTCTGCACTTAACACACAGGTTTCCCAAAGAGTCTGAAAACAATTTAGCATATGGATACTCTCATGTGGTGGTCACAGACTGGAGCCTGGGGCCCCTGAGGGCTTAGGTTTATTTCAGCAGTCTCCTAAATCTCTCCCATTTGTCAGGCAGTACAGGAGGTGCAACCACACCAAACATCTCCTTTCACAAGTACTTAGCCCTCTGAGCCTTACAGAGTCATGACCCCATTTTTGAGATGAAGAACTTAACAACTCAGAAAGATTCAGCCTGGCCTGACCCCGAAGCTGCTCTTTCTCCACTGAAGGGCATGGTGGCAGGTGAGAGGACAGGGGTTACAATTTGCAGTGAGGGATGGAAATGACAGCCAGTTCTCTGGGTTGATGGACTTGGCCGCCACCAGGTCAATATTTGCTTTTAGCAGATAGAGAAAGTAACTCCTAACACAGAAGGGTAGAGAGGTCTACGACCAGGATAATGGGGCTAATCCGTTATATTTCCTCCAGGGACATCAACGCAAGCTGATAACACTCAAAGCAACTGGAGCCCAGCTGCAGGTGACTGTTGCTGGAGCCAGCTGCACATCTGCCCATGGCCAGCCCCAAACAAAGGCGAGGGTTTGATTAATCTCATTTAGTGTCTTACACTTGCAAAGTGCTCAGAGTGCTATGCTCTAATCTAATTCACCAGTCCATACAGCAACCTAAGTAGTTTGAAGATGGTTGGCAGCCAGGAAGATGTGGGCTCTCCATCACTTGCCCTCCTGACAGAACCCTTTGGAAAACTGCCATAGAAAATCCACCCTGGAAGGAATGAACCGTGTGTTCGTTTCCTTCCTTGTCCTCCTTTGGGTCTACTTGTTCTGTTAGGCCTCACTCTGTGTAACATTCTGTATTTGTTTTTGATATAATCCCTTTGGCCCTGTCCCTATTTTCTTTCTGGATTCATAAGGTACTCCCATAATTCCTAGTGCTATATATTCCTAGTAGTAGAGACATTCTCTCTTTGATTTTATGCTTCATTAAATACAACTTTGACAAGCTATTTCTAGAAAAGAAAGCAAGTACAAAACACTTAGTTATGAACCCTGTTAGGAGTTGGGCACACTTAGTGCCTTTTTCTCTCCCTCTCTCTATCTCTTTAATAGTGCATATGTTGGTTAAAAAAAATCACCACCTGTAAACATTCTTCTGAGGAATCAGGGCTTCCTAGTGAGGAAGCAAAGCTTTGTTTATCTAAGACTTAAAAGAATTCAAGCATCAAGCTACCTCCTGTCAATCTGTGGCATTGAGGGAGTACCTGAACATAATTGCAGTTTGAGCACTTCACTCCTTGCCTCATCCCCTAGGCAACAAAGATACATTTTTACCTAGTACATTCTGTTAGGGCCTGTGGGCTTTTAATTTACTGCTAGATGGACATCTCCAAAGAGTGATGGGGATGTGGCCACTAGTCTCCCTGCCTAGAGATCTTGCTGCTACCTTGTGAGTCAGACTGGTAAAGCACCCCAGGGAACTGGATCGATGCTGGCCCATCTCCATTTCAGTGATGTGTGTAAGTTAATTCTCCACTTTACTGTATTACTGATATCTGACAGGGGGTGGGGGTGGGATTTCCTTGTAGATCCTTAATGAAGGTGAGGCCAGGTCTTTCCCTTTCCGTCTCTTTCCATTCTTAGAATATGGTTAGCTTGAGAGAGAGTTTTCTAGTTATATTTCTTTCATTTTTTGATATAATATAATTTATATGTTTTCCCCCTACCCTTTCCCCACTCCCAAAACTCTCATATACCCTTCCCAACTCTCTTTCAAATTCATGGCCTCTTTTTTCTTTGTTATATGCACATGTGATGTATATGATGTCTATGTGTCTATGATGGCTATGTCTATGTATAATGTGTGTTTTCAGGGTTGACTATTTGCTATTGGATAACCAGTTAGTGTGCTCCTCCCTGGGAAAGGTGATTCCTCCAGCTCTCCGTATTCCTTAGCTGCCCTACAGTTCTTTGCGCAGGGTTGAGCTGCAATCTTCCCACCCTTTCTTCTGCATATCTTGTTAAAAGTATAACTGTTTTTGGTAGCTGCAGGGTACTAAATATTCCCTTCCCTTAAGTTTCAATCTTCAGGACTAAGGTTTATCAACTTCAAAAATTGTTTGTGTGGCTATAGGGGTGTGTTGCTTTATTGACATGGATTGGTTTCAAAATAATAAAATATAGGTGGTATGTAGTTTTAGAATTTTCAAAAATCCTCAGTGGTAACATCTGTGTTTTGTTTTAATATGTCAGAGGTCAAGGGAATCTGCATGCTAACCTTGTTGTTGATGTGTCTTAACTGTTTCTTGTCAATAATGCAATCAAGCGGCACTTAAAGCCAGAGACACACTCGGAGAAACTGGTTCATCATTGTGCAAACATCGTGAAGCATCCTAACACAAATAAACAGCCTCGACATCCCTGGGTCTCTGGGTCTATGCAGTCTTATAGGCTGTCTGTTTGCTATGGATCCAAATGTTATGTGTCATGGAGCTGCATTTGGTCCAGTGAGCTCAGTGGGTCATTAGCTCATTAAAAAATTGCTATGGCTTACTTTTCAGGGGACTGTGGAGGGAGATAGGGTAAAGGTAAGTGACTTTTTCTGGATAAGCAAATTGACCAGAGCGTGTGTTCTTCTTTTGAAGGAGCAATGTCAGGAGGCTTTAATTTTCAGGTTACCGATGGTCTGAATTTTGCACCTCGACAAATCTTTAGCATCACTGCCGGTGCTCTGATCATTAGCTTAGAAGTCAACAGAGGATTGAGTGTCTTCCCAGGTAAGAGGCTTAGCAAGTGTTTGGGGTGAGGGGGGGGGTAGGGTTAAGCGTTTTCCTATCCAAGTAGAAAATCCACTTGTAGGGCCTAAAGTGGTGTCTCTTACTGCAGAGTGACTCTAGCAACATCTGTTAAGTCGGTCCCCTGGTCCCCCACCCCACCCCCATCCCCAAGAATTCTCAGCAGAAATTTGACAGCAGCAAGGCTGCTACTCTGCAACCTTTCTGACTTTCCCATCGCCTCTTTCCCAGGAAAGCAAGGAAGGAATCATGGGAGGAACTGTCTTTACTGTCTACATGCATTTCCCCTCTCCTCTGCTGGAGTCCTTACAGACCCCCTCTATTATTTATTTATTGAGAGGTACAGCTTCTGTAGCCCAGGCTGGCCTTGAACTCACTATCTGCAGATGACCTTGAATTTCTGATCTGCCCACCTCTGCTTCCTGAGTGCTGGAATTACAGGTTGGTTCCACCCTGTCCAGTTTACAGGGTGCTGGGAGCTGAACTCAGGGCATTGTGCCTGCTATGCAAGCACTCCACCAACCAAGCCACATCCCTATCTCCTTTTACTTTCTTTAAACTGCTTGTATTTTGAATAGAAAAATTCTCTGTAGCACCTGGGGCTTGCCAGTGTTTTCTGTTAGTGCTGGCTTTGAGTGGATCTTTGTCAGTAATCTAAGCCAGACTGATACAGAAGGAGCTGTGAGCCCCTCTGGCCAACACCCTTAGGAAAGGAGAAAGATGTACCCAAAGGCAAGGGTAATAAACAAAACAAAAGAAAAAAAAGGAGGAAAAAAAGAGATGGAATTTGTTACTTCCAAAATAGCACTGGGATGGAAACACAGGAAACAATAACTTCTCAGCATAGCCTGAACATTAGGAAAAAGAAAAGTCCAGAGTAGCCCTGCACTTCATAGCCTATTTAAAGGGCAGACATTGGCCATCAAGCATAGATGGAACAAGTCGTGGGCAATTTTATTAATTATGGTCCAACTGGCCACCAGTCCTAAAAATAGCAATGCCTACCTCTCACTTGTGCAAGTTGAATGGGAGTCTCTGGAGTGGGCTTGGCTCATTAAAAAAGCTTCTTTTTTTCTTGTATTTTATGTTTATAAGTGTTCTGCCTGCTTGTCTGTCTGTGTGCCATGTGCATACCTTGCCTGCAGAGGTCAGAGCAAGGCATCGGATCCCCTGGAACTGGGGTTTCAGATGGTTTTGAGCCACCGTGTGGGTGCGGGGAACTACTGAACCATCTTGTCTTATTTTTTAAAACTTTAGTTTGTCTTAGAGTAGAACTTGTTTGGAATCCATGGGACTGGACACTGTACCCATTTTTTAAAACTGCTTTTGAGCTAAGTAATATGTTCTTGGGAAGTTGGTGGGCTCTGTGACTTAAGGAGAAAATACAAATTGGCAGCAGGGGTAGAGAGAGGCCTGCTCCTTCCATAACAGACATCAAGGAAAATGGTACTTCGTTTGCGATTGTTTTTACAATAACTGCTGGGATGCTTTTGTTCGTTTTTATTGTTATGGTGACGGTGCTGAGGGTTGAAACTAGGGCCACCCTCTGCCACTGAGCTATTTCCCCAGCCCTTAAATGTTCATCTTGAAGTTTTAATTTGTCCTCTGCTTTTGAGTTTGTGGAAAGAAACCTTTTTAAGATGCAGCAAGGTATATGTCACCTGTGAGTCTTCTGTTATAAAACTTTATTTTTCTATGCTCTGTAAATTTTCTCTCCGAGTAAGTACGAAGCCACTACCATTTCTTCCCCCCTCCAAGACAATTAGGAAGTCTTTTAGTGTTTTAAAAAATAATCAGCTACATCCTAGTAACCGGAAAACCATGGTCATCTATTTTTAAAATTCTGAAACTGGGGTAATTCTGGCTGCTGCAAAAGATTAAGTACCTTTCATCTAGTCCAGCAGAGTCTGGCTTAATAATTAATGACAGTTGTATTAGAGGAAAGACAGGAACATTGTAGCTTAGACACTTTAAGTTTCTGGTGAATATTTTACTGAATCAATGTAGGTGTAAAAAAAAAAGTACATTAAAGCAACAGAATTCCTTTTTTACTTTCAGAAGATTATGTCAAACTTACAGTTTTTAGAACTTTGTGGGCATCATTGGCCACAGTCCTGACGAATGTTCTTTGTTTTTTGTTTTGTTTTTCCTAGCAGGACTTACATCTGCTCGGACCTAGCCCCCATGTGTCTCAAGAGCTCACTATGGGAATCAGATGTTGGCCTCACTTTTGCAAACCCTCCCTGGCCTATTAGCTCATTTGATATTCTTAATCACACTATCTCCACCCTCCTTTGTTTCCTGTCCCAGCTTCTGGCCAGGAGGAAGATTCAGAAGAATCAGACCATAGGGGTCACCTGGTGTGGCTATCCTTACTGTTTGCCTGTGTTAACTTTCCCAAGTGGGGGGGGGGGGCAGTTGTGTATCAGAGTTGTCTAGCATGAGCATAGTTCTTGTCATCTTGTCCCCTTTCTAGGGACCCACCTGAGCCTTGCTCAGCATGGCTTCTTCAGCAGTTACCCAAAGGCTCTCTGTCTCAGCTGCTGGGTGTCAAGCTGTAAGGTGACAAAAGATGTCACACTCTGTATCTTCCTTGAGAGTCCCCATCTTCATCGTTATGCCATGCCCCACGAAGGGCAAGGAGGCATGCTGCATCCTTCCTCAGGGTGTGATGTAAGATGTTAGTTCAGTGTCAGCTGTTTCAGAACCATGCGTTCAGAACTTCTGTGTTCTAAAATGCCAGGGGAAAGTCTGTTGTTTTTATAGAAACTTAATTTGTCATAGAGCTGTTTCAGGAATAGAAAATCTACTCTTGTTACAGACTGGACATTCAGATACTGATACTTTATGCTTATATATTGATAGCATTTTATATTTTTAATTACCACATTGTGTTTTTATAAAAAGTTTAAATGAAATGGTGTACAAAAACAACTTTTGGCCAGGTAGTGGTTGCAGATGCCTTTAATCCCATCACTTGAGAGGCAAAGGCAGGTGGATCACTGAGTTCGAGGCCCCCCCTGGTCTATACAGCGAGTTCCAGGACAGCCAGGGCTACACAGAGAGACTCTGTCTCAACCACCCCAATGCCCCTATACAACTTTGGAATATCCCCATTGGCAAGTAAAAGATATGGAAGCTTGGGAAGTTTCATTGTCACCTAGCTAATAGGAGTCTTAGGCCATATAGGCAATGTAGTAATTCTGATCCCAAATCTAGAGCTTGTATTAAGCAGCCGCTCTCCTTTATATGTAGGTCAGCATCCCAGGATATCTTCATTATAGAATGTTGGTTCCCTGAGTCAGGGACATCAGGGTAGATGTGTGTTTTGTCTCCTAAGCATTACTGATATATTAGCACACACAACCAAAAAAAGAAAACCATAGCAAGTGAGTAGCCACAGCAAATAGGTAGCAATGTTATTGTTATTTGTTTTAATCTCTTTGGTTGAGGAAAAATTGCAATTGATACAAGTTAGTAACAACCAAAAACTAATAATTAAGAATTTAGCCTTTGGGATCAGAACTTTAATTCACATTTTACCATACCATTTGAACTTCCTCTGCGGCTCATCAGACTTTGGAAGTTTCTGTGTTGACTCCTTTGTACACTCAGCCCTGGCTTGATACTTATAAACTTTGCATGGGAAGCCAAATAATTATTAGAATGCATAGTATGTGGATGTTTTAAGACTAACTATAGCTTCTAGGCTTTGCCAAATTTGAATATCAGTTTTTAACACAGTTACTCTAAGGACTGTACTTCTAAATGCATTTTTGTTTTGTTTTGTTTTTTTGAGACAGAGTTTCTCTGTTTATTCTAAATGGAATTTGTGTGTGTGTGTGTGTGTGTGTGTGTGTGTGTGTACTAAGTAATCTATTTAAAGTTTACTTTTATTGTATTTTATTTTAACTTTTAAATCTGTCTTATTTTATTGCATACATCTATATATTACATGAGTCTGTGTGCATACATATGTGTATATGTATACACAGAAAGTATTCACATATATTTAATTGACATGTGTTCTCTTTCCTTCTCTGTGATTTATTCTCCAAGAAAAAGTTTTATAAGAATTTTTTCTTGTTGAATTCTACTATAGATTTTGTTTGTTTAGCTTTAGTGGTGGCATGTGGGCATATAGTGTGGCCTTAGGCTGTTGGGTGTTTTTTTTTGTTTGCTGTTTTGTTTTGTTTGCTTATCTAAATTGTACTTGGCTGCTTTTCAAGGAGTGTAGAAGTAAACAATGAAATTACTTACCAATATTTAAATTATTTTTAATTGGTCGGAGATGTTAATCCTTAACCCACCATTATAAATGAGAATACAGAGACACCTGATGGATTTTAACAAGCCTTGGCCTGTATTGTGTAATCTTAGCCCATCTAAGCTAGCTGTTAATTTTATTCCCCAAATATGATTCCTTATATACATACGTCCCCTGGGCTGTTATGCTCCAGACTATGTGGAATGAGGTTCTTTTCTCAAACTCATAGCGTGTCCTCCTTCCTGCCCCTCTGGCTTTTTCTCCTTCTTCTGGAGGCTTCGTCTACCCATCAACCTCTCTGCTCCAGAGGCCCAAAGCACCTTAGTCCCACCTACCTCTGTTTTTGCCCAATCTCAGGCCTCAGCATTTATTTAACCAATCAGAGACAATGGTTAACAAGAAAGGTAACAGACAGCAAGCAGGCCAATTAATTATCATGTAGAATGCATAACATCACTCCATCAAAGGAGTGTTGGTCTTGAGTGTTAGAGGGATTAACCCACACAGTTTTGCTATAGAAGCAAACTTCTGTGGATCCAGATTAAGCATTTCATTAACAAAGGATCATTCTCCTGAATTCTGCATCTCAGTCTCTTTGGTCATGACAGAGAGGAAATGGCATCAATAGCCCGCCTCTCTAAGGAGCTGGGCACCTTTGTGACTTTGTAGTTATATGCATATTTTAATTTTAGGTTCCACAAGGCCACTTTCATCTCATGACCTGAGAGCTGTGACTAATGATGACAAGACAGGAAACAGAACTGTAACGTTTACAGTTGTTAGTTCCCCTAGACTTGGGAGGCTGCTGAAGATGAACTCCGACAACCACACGGAGGATGTTTCTGTTTTTACACAGTGTCTGGTGAGTTCTGATATCCATATTGTGCCTTTGAGCAGAGCTTCGAGTCTGAGCAGGGAGGGCCTCTCATTTGTCTTCATCCTGATAACCCAACTAGACATGGGCCACAACCCAGGTAGCTCCTCATTTCATTTAAAATGGGATTTTTTGTAGGGAACACAACATGAGACAGGTGTCAGAAAACATTACACTAATTTAAATTCTGAAAGTAACAAATAAAAAACAGTACTTAGAAGTGGAGAGATGGCTCAGCAGTTGAGAGCAAGTACTGCTGTCTCAGTGGACCCAAGTTCAATTTCCACCATGCTGGATGGCTCACAATATTCTACAACTTCAGCAGCAAGAGATCCAACTTCCTCTCTTTTGGACTCTGCCTGTACCTGCACTCACATACACTATGCACACACAGACACACAATTGAAAATAAGTAAATCTTTTTAAAGGGGGATCCATTAAGAAGAAATTCAAAGTATGTGTATATTTATATTTAATATGACATTATACTCATCGTGTGATACATTATAATTGTGTGTGTATGTAATTTATATCCTGGGTGTTTCTAACTTCTCTTACTCTGTTACCAAATCCATGGTTTACATATCTTCTTATTGAAATGAATAACCATTCAAAAAATGTTTTGCCTCCCAGCCAGGAATTGAGTGGACCAGACATGTTTGTTTATGTATTATTTCATTTTCTAAACACGACCTTACCAGATATAATTCTTTAATTTAAGCATTCCTTTGGTTTGCCATTTGCCATCCTCTTTCTGTCCTGAAATACTGGTTGGACGATTTATTTGGCTATAGCTTTGTGTAACTAAAGAATTTTTTTAAATCGCAAAACAAGTTTAGAGGGAATAGAAAGAGCTCGTAACCTCTGAGCTCTCTCTGTATGATGTGATGAGAATGGATGTGGTTTTGCCTTTCAGTTGTGTTTGTGTGCATTTGAGGGAGTGGATCATGAGGCTAGCATAAGCTTAGATTGTGACACTAAAAAGGAGAAGTATAACGTCTCTGGTTTGCAGATTTTTCCAGGACACAGAACAAAAACTTAGAATGAAAACTCACATTGTGTAGGGGAATTAAGATGTGCTCAGAAGCATTAAAACACGCCTAGGGTCAGTTTGCCTTTCGAATACTAGCAAGAATGATATTATTCCTCTAAGAGTATGTTGGCTCTGTCCCCACTTCTTAAAAAAACAGAAAAATGACTATTGTCATTCTAAGTATTTTTTGAACAGCTTTTGATTGCAAATATGTGAGATTTTAGATTGATGTCAATATGATCAAAATAAGTGTCAGTATATACAGTAGCTACAATTAAGTAGCTTTTGCTGCAATAACAA
>CAJQZJ010032584.1:2381446-2404630 GCA_907164525.1 Lophiomys imhausi | reverse complement strand
TCACACACACATGCACTCACACACATGCACTCATACACACACACACACACAAACACACACACACACATGAATGCACGCAGGCACACACTATGTTCAAGGGCTTTCTGATGCTGTGACAGAGTATGTGAGAAGAACCAACATAGAGGAGAACAGGGTTATTTTGGTTCATCGTTTCGAAGGCTTCGGTACATTGTCAGCTGTCACTTGCTTCGAGGCATGAGAGGCAGATTATCCTGGCAAGGAGCACGGGGTACAGAAATGCTCACTTCCTGAAGGTCAGGAAACAAAAAGAGAGAGGAAGGGATATGGAGGAAAAGGTTGAAATATCCCCTTCAAGGACCCACCCCCAGTCATCTAACTTACCCTTAATGATCTCCCTGCCCCTTCAAGATTCCCCCCCACCACCACAATAGCACCAAAGCCAGGGAACAAAACCTTAACACATGGGGCTTTGGGGGACACTTAAGATCCAAACTGTAATTCATACTTTTATAAAAGCAAGACCAAAAACCAAACTGTTAAACTTATATCAAGACAGAAAGGAACGTCACCCATTAATACAGTAAATGCTCGTTAATCCGAATGTGTTCCAGGGATAGGGAGATGGCTCAAGGGTTAAGAGCACTTGCTGTGCAAACATGAGGACCTGAGTTCAGATCCCTGGCAGCCACATAAAAGACTGGGGATGGTTGCACTCTCCTGTAATCCCAGCATTGAGAGGGCAGAAACAGGGGCTCCTGGGAGTTTATTGTTAGCAGGCTTAGCCCAAATGGCAGCTCTGCATCTGAAGGCGATAATGTGGAAGGAGATGATGTGAAAAGTAAGAGAGGAGGACATAGGACGTCCTACTCTGACTTCTGCCTGCACAAACATGGATTAAACATACACACTTATGTACATGCAACACACACACACACACACACACACACACACACACACCACAGCACACCACATCATACCACATCCATGCATTAAACAACACTGGAAGCATTCCAGTCTGGAATAGTTTATATGTTCATAAATGATCATTTTTACTTGTCACGTCAAAAAAAGGAAAGAAATTCACATTTCCTCTCTGCCCCTTCCACACACTGCCTCCTTTTCCACACGCCAGTGGATAGATTGGAGGCTTTGGCACAGCCTCCATCAAATGGTACCCTGATCAGTTCCCGATCATCTTCTGATAGCTCAGATTTATCCTCTAGCAGCTTTAGAACGTTTGGGAAGTATAAGAAATTGTGGTGAGGGGCTCAGTTGGTGGAGGAGAAGATAGAAGGCATCTCTCTTGGCTGGGGTTTGCTTAATTGGTGCAGCAGTCCTTGCCTCAGGTTCTGTGTTCAACTGAGTGGAAAGCTTTTCTCTGAAATCCTCCATGAAGATCCTGATGCACACATATGTACTTTCATCAGGCCTCTTCAATGTGATGGGGAGAAAAAAAAGAGATAATACCCAGGAAGTATTTCAATTACGTAATGAGTTCAGAGCTATTTAACCCTGTGTAACTTAGCAAATAGCTAATTACTAGTAGACTTCCTAGACCAGCTTTTCTACTCAAAACAGTTCTAGCCAAGTGACCTGCCAAGCATTCAATAGGGACATTGTAGGAGTTGATGGCTGAGTGCCCTTTTACCCTTTGACTGAGGAAATTCATTTGTCCTTGGCTCTCTACCTGCCAGGGGTGGGAGTGGAGATTAAAAGTACTGCATCATTTGCATATAAGACATATACTTTTCTTGCTTGTGATGGATAAACAGAAATGAGCATTTTTAATCAGTGCTTATGGGGAAAATAGCTCATGAAAAATCTTGACTGTAGTGTGCTTAATTAATATACTTTGGCAAAAATAACTGCAAGGAAATATTCATGATGTCATTGCCCAACATTATTTTCTTAGCCAAGAATAAGTTCACTATTTTTTTCAATTCATGTCATGTCAGCCTACCAAGATAAGCAAGTGGCCACCTTGTTTGTCAGCATCAAATCCCAAGAGAGTTAAGCTAACCCACAGAAGCTTTTGCTAAAAATCTCATGTCTTGAAGACTTAAACATAGGCATCATCAGCACATGAAAAGACAACCATCAGATTCACAGTGCATGAAAGCTCTCTTACATGCTGGAGGTGTGACTGTCCTTTCCAAGAACCCATGAACAAAGTAAGCTTCAAATTCCACAAAACATGCCAATGACTTCCAAGTTAAGCTCATAGCTAATTGAGTGATTTTCATTCCAGTACTTGTTCAGATGATTTAGAGTTATTAAAACAGCAAAGTGTGCTGGCTTTGAGGTTTATGACAGCTGGCCTCTTTTCTTTTCCACAAAGCCAGTAACTGCATCTCAGCTATTATACTGCTGTGAGCCGGATGCCGTCTGTCTTGGTCTCTGTTGCTTCAGCAGCACAGATAACGGTTTTCCAGGATCACATTTAGAAAATCACAAAGCCATTCTGGGCTATTAATTTTGTCCAATTACTCCTCCCAAAATATGGAGTTATTGCTTTCATAATATATGTATTTTAGAGAATTATAAACACATTTCTCAAAGGCGTGGCATTAATTTATTATAATTTAATGCAGAGTATAATTAGATTAATGTCCCATTAGGCTTTTGTCTTTCGATGTGCTGAGTAGGGAGGGACCAGCCTTCCTGTTGTCCATGTTTCTACCCCACCCGCGTGTGCCTCCTTGGGTTCCCTGATTCAGTGGCCACAAGTCTTGAGTGTCTCCGTGGCCATTTTCTACCAGTACTTTCCATCCAGCAATTTTGTTTCGCATTGCACATCTCCAAATTATGTGGGGAGTGCCTTTGCATGTGTGACAGATATTGGATTGTCACTTGGTCACCAATTCATTGCTCAGACTTAAAACTGACTGGCAGATCCTGGCACAGTCACTTTGAATACTTAAAAATGTTCTGTTTTGTTAGAACGCTTGGCACTTTCCATGAAAAGACAGACAACACTTATTCCCATTTAATGAGAGTGGCTTATACTTCTCCTTTTATTCTGTTCTCATGGTTGCTGCAATACACAAGTAGGATGGCTTTTCTGGTTAGATTTTGTCAATCTGACACCAACTAAAAACTAACACCTAAAAAGAGGGTAGCTCAGTTGAGAAAATGCCTCCATAACATTGAGCTATAGACATCTCTGTAAGGGATTCCCCCCCCCCCATTTTTTTCTATTATTGTTTTTTTTAATTTTGTGAATTTCATATTATTCACCCTATTCCCTCTCATCTCTCCCCTTCCTTCAGTCCTGGCCCCCACCCTTCAAAGATCTCACAACATAAAAAAAAAAAATCTCATTGTGGGAGCTGTAGTGTGCCTCAGTTTGCCCCACAATATTCCCTTTTGTCCACACTTTTTTGCTTGCAAATGTGCATTATAATGATTCCTTGGTCTAGTACGAGGCCTCTGGCTTCTGCTACTTTGTTAATATTAGAACCTCACTGGAATGCCTCTCAGATATCCTGTTGTTGCCCTGTGTCATGGAGATCCAGTAGTTTTGGGTCTGTGGAACTGGCCTCTTCATGCACTCTAGCAGTTCATCCATGGGGTATATGTTGGTGTGGGCCAACTCAGTGCCCTGGTTCTGGGCCTGTAACCCCCACATCCATGGCCAGTTCTATTGTGCTGCCCAGGTGAGGTGCAGGGCCTTCTCTCCTGAGTGCTGCAGCATGTGAGGGGCAGGGACAGATCTCCTGCTCTTGTTACTCCACTGGGGCCAGATCTCCGGTCCACCACTGGTGGTGAGGGCAAAAAGGAGGGGAGGGGTTCACAACCTTGCCAACAAAACCACCACAAAGCAGACAGAAGGTAGGGCTGGCTCTCCCACACTCATACCCGTGGGGTTACTCACCCCCAACCCCCACATCCAGAGCCAGGCAGGGTTCTTCTAGTCTCTGGCTTGCATCCTGTCCTGGAAGCCTATCTGGTGCTTGCCTAATGCTGGAATGGTGGTTGTCACAGGCTAGCTCCCTTTTAGGGCCACATGGCACTGAACTGGTGTTGGTCTCCAGCTTGCTTTTTTTCTGGGAATGTTAGGCTACTATTCATTAGATGTTCATAGGTCAGAACACTGAATTGAAAAATAGCCTCTTTCCTCTCTGCAACCTACTGATGTACATGTGACATAACAGCCACATCTGCAGTGCCTCTTGGGGCAGGATGAGGCATTTTCTTGATTGATGGTTGATGTGAGATGGTTAACTCAGCCCACTGTGGGTGGTGTGATCCCTGGGCAGGTGGTCTAGATTTGTATGCAAGCTGAGCAAACCCTAGGAAGCAAGCCAGTAAGTTCCTGACTTGAACTACTCTGGCCCTAAATTTAATAAACTTATAACTATAATGACTTCAAAATGGAGGACAAAGGCAAGGTCATTTTGGGAGAGAAGTTTTTTTTTTTTTGTTTTTTGGTTTTTTTATGTCAACAAGAAAAAAAAAGGCTTAAGTCTTCCATTCAAACTGATAGAAGTCAGATTTGACTGGAAGGGCCTGCTACAGATCTTAGCTACAAACAAAAGAACAAACAGGTAACTTATATTTGCTGATTCCACTATGTGAGAACAACCCAGACTGGCTAACACATATGCATATACATATACATATACATATACATATACATATACATATACATATACATATACATATACATATACATAGCCAACAAAAATCTTGTTTGCTACATAGAAGCCAGAGCAGGAAGGAGGAGACACAATGGGTTAGAGATGGAAGAAGATCCTGCCACATGGCCTGGAACATTGGCATAGTGTGAAGAACAACAGGCCAGGGGATGTATGTTTTTATGGGGTCATATTTGGGGAATATAATTAAGGGCTAGCTTAGATGGGCCAAGATTGCTCAATTCAGGTTAAGGCTTGTTAAAATCCATAAGGTGTCTATGCGTTTATTTATAATGGCAAGTTAAGTATGAACAGCACCAACCAATTAACTAATAATTTAAATACTGGTAAATAATTTAATTATTACTTCCACAGGCTTCCCTAAATGTTAGACTGTGATATAGAAGCCAGATAATCTCTTTGTGACATGGAAGTTAAACTAAGTTAACTCTTTGTTCCCAACATTACTTTTGGTCAGTGTTTTATCACAACAACAGAAACCAAACTGTAACAATGACTAAGAGCCTTAGAAATGTCTTCTTTCACAGAAATAGTGACCAGAGTTTGACCTCCTTCTTGCTGGACCTAAATCCTAAATCCTTGTGGAATGTATTTCCTTTTCACCAGAAGGACCACCGTCATGGCAGTAGAGAACAGTTGGGTACAAACATGGCAAGATTCCCACAACTGATCAGAAACCAAAGCAGCAGAGGTATCCATGGCTACAGAGTTGTCAGGGGACAGGCTATACAAAGGGAGGCTGACCCTCCTTAGTAGGAATAGTTAGAAAAGGCATTCTTAAATGATAACACTTGAAAATCTCTACCTAGAGATTGGCAACAGAAAATAACACACCCAAATAATTATCCATGAGTTGTGGTTCATGCTCCTGAATGACTGGGTTGGTCTCTTACCAGAAGAAAAATATCTGCAAGGACTCCAGAAGTATAACTCTTGCTTTCTCTCACAGAGAGGATTAAATCTTCATTTATACAGAAGAGTCTCTAGGGACTCGTGGCACTGTAAGTATGTGGATCTTTAATAAAATGACCTAATGAGGCCTCACAAAGGGCTATAATTAGGAAACAGCAAAAAGTAGCATTGGACATCTCGATTTAGTTATATACAAGCGAAGGAGCCTCTGAAAATAGCAGTTCTTAGTCTCTGGAGCTTATGAATCAATAATTCCTTTCATGGCAGACTTTGAAGATGCAGTTAATAATCATAGGGCTGGAAAAGTGATCTGGATTATCTAGGTGGCCATAAGTTCAGTCAAATGTGTCTTTTCAAGAGGGAGGCAGAAGGATATTTACAGACGAGGAAAAGCCAACTGACCACAGAGGAGGAATTGGAGTGTTGCAGGCATAGGTCAACTGGCCGACTCTGGCACATTCAAGATCCTTCTTCATGCCTTTCATGTGGATGAACCTTTCATCTACAAACACTAATCATAACCCTCAGCTCTCTGGCTCCACGTTTATGAAAACAGGTGTTAGTCGATCTCCTTGGGACCTCCAGTCAGGAATTGATGGGAAGGGGAAAAACAAAAACAACTTCCTTTTTCTCCTATTCCACCCTCTTCCTCCTAGTGTCTTATGAGTTTCTAAATGATAAAAAAAAAAATGACACCAGTGTAGAATTGGATTACTGCCTCTCTGTGGTTGTGCATAGTACATGAGTGTGTGCACATAAGTTGATAGGCTCACACATGCACATGCATACATGTATGGAGGCCAGAGGTGGATGTTGGTTGTCATCCTCTACTGTTCACCATCTTATTCTTTGAGGCAGGGTTTCTCACTGAACCTGAGCTCACCCATTGGCCTTGCCTAATTGGCCAGTGTCTGGGATCTGCACTCCTCTGTCCCTACAACACTGGGCTTACAAACACATGTAACCATTCCCACCTTTTTATGTGGATTCCAGGAGTCTAAACTCAGATCCACATGCTGAACCCACTGAGCCATCTTCCCAGCCCCAATACTGCCTTTTTCTAAATCATAATTTGTGATAAACACAGGCCGTAGGATGAGTTATTCCTCAGAACGACTACAAATCAATACAAGTTCTGGTTAATACTGATTGCCTCGGCCAGGCCAAACAATGAAGTGGCATTTGTTTACTCTGGTCATAATTTTTAGCTGACTCTCCCCATTACTGGACTCCTGGAGTTGCAGAGCATATCTTTTTGGATTTCTTTGTAGCCTATAATCTCAGTGTTCCACAGTGTGGATGCAGCCCTTAGATCAGGAAGTGTCATAGACTCTGGACTTGTCCAGAACTAGGTAGAAACTAGGCTTCCCACTATTTACACTTTCAGAGCCTAATTTTTCTTTTTCCTAGTCTGTCAAAGGGACATAAAAGGCTTCTTAAAACAAAAAAAAAACTAAATGAATTATATGAACTGCTTTTGTGGTATGCCTGTAATCCATAGAATTCTTTAAAAAGTCAGGTGTTTTCTGTGTTGTTGTTAAATACATACATAGGGAACATCTTGAGTTGCCTTATTTCTATGTATAATAAGGTTATAAGCATATATGCTCGACAATTAAATATTGTAAAGTGGTTTCAAAGTAGATTATTTGCTCACTAAGCACATGTTTCTTTAAGGGCTTATTATAGATGGTGAACAAATACCTATAAAGCAACTGGAAATGAGCATTCTAAACATGTTCTAGAAAAGATTTACTGTATGAAGCACAAGCTGGAAACCTCTGACTGTTTACTATTGTGCTGTAGTTCAGTGTAAAGACTGAGTATGACCTTTCACCCACACCAGAACCAGTGAGGTTCTGATCAGTGAGAACTAGAGTGCTCTGTGGAAAGACCTAGCAATACCCAGGGCCTGGCATTTTGATCACTGAAATGATAACACTCTGAGAAGGTGGAATGAAGATCTACAAGTAAGATATTCTGCATTTCAATATACGTATAGGGTTCAGAAAAGCTAGATGATTTGCAGAGATGGCTGAAACTGGTATATACATTTGAATTTCAGTCTGACCAATCCAATTTTCAAAATCCACTACATTTTGTTGCATCTATTTTTATATTAATACTTATTTTCTTCCATGGCAGAAGAGCAGAAATGCAGGCAGTTAGGGGTAAAGAAACCCCAGAAAAGGGCAGAGGAGAGAGCTCCCATATATAAATCATGTGATCTTGGCTCTGTTCCCAGCTCTGCTATCAACTAACCTTGTGTATTTGTTATGTGACTCATTGCTATCCCAAAATGCCTGGCAAAAAGCAACTTAAGAAAAGAAGGGTTTATTTGGACTTACCGTTCCTGGGGAAACAGTCCATCATGATGAGGAAGTCATGGTGTACAGAGTCAGAAAACAGATAGAAGTAAATGCTAGTGCCCAAAGCAAGTCTTTCTTTTTCCCTACCATAGCCCAGAGAATGGTCTCCCACCTCAATTAACTTAATCTAGAAAATCCCTCTCAGATACTCCCAGAGATTTATCTCCATGGTGATTCTAAAGACCAATGAATTGCAATTGAGATTAACCGTCACACCCTAAATTGGAGAAAGGGCAGAATCCTCCAGATGTTCATCTTTCTAATGTTCCCAGCAGCCTCTCAGCTGTAAACTGTATCCCATTACATAAAGCCCAGTAGGGCCTCTGGCCTTCTGAGGGCCAAATCTCTCTCCTTAGTGTTCTTTGAGGTTGTATAGAAATCAAGGATATGAGATAGAAATGTGATCACAGACATCCAAAGAATGTTTTATTATCTTCCCTTCAAATAATAGCTATTTAGGAAGAGTTTTACGATTTGGAATCAACGCTGGAGGAAAGAGTCATTTTCTTCAGTTGTGTAGCCACTGGTAAATCGTCCATGCTCCAGTAAGAAACCTGCAATTCATGCTCATGCAAACTCAGTGGGTCTCTCTCTCTCTCTCTCTCTCTCTCTCTCTCTCTCTCTCTCTCTCACACACACACACACACACACACACACACACACAGAACTCAAAGTAGGAGGGAGATTTGTTGGGAAGATGAACAAGTTCACTGGGAGTGGAGGGGGGATAAGAGATGATAATGGGGGTGAATATGATCAAAACATATTATGTGCATGTGTAAAACTGACAAGAAAATAATACTTTTTTTTTAAAGATTTGAAAGTATATACACCGATTCGAGGTCCCAGACAGGACCAAGTTGGGAGTCATGGGGAGATGGAGATGGGATGGTGGGAACAGACCAGCACGTCAGACAGGAGATGTCCATGTATTATCTTTCTTTAGTCTACAGTCGTCTGTGGGTTGGTTCCTTGCTCTCATTCTGCTTGTGTTGGATATAAAGGGGAATGCTGCTTCCTTCTTAAAGCTGATTTTTTAAAAAAAGAGACGTAATGTGCTTAACTTTGTATTTTGAAATAAGTTATATAGTGATTACAAAAAGTCTAGAGTTCACATGATCTGTTCCTCCATATATTCTCAAAATGTTAGTGTTTAACAGACTCTATCTTTTCTTCACACACTTGTCATCACAGTGTGCACTTCTAAGATTAATGCAATCTTGTATAATTTTCAAATTCGTAATTTTAACAGTACTGCAATGTCAATATGCAATTTATATGTCATGTTAAACTTTTCCAAACTGTTCCAATAAATGTCTTTAATAGAAAAGGGGAAATTATCCACAATGTAAAACATAGCATTTAGTTGTCATGTGTCTTTAGTATCCTTCATTTGAAACCATTCCTTAGTTATCAATATAGTATCTTTTATGGATCTTGTCAATAAAATAATTTATAGCATTTATTTATTTTGTGTGCTTATGAATGTATGTGCATGCGTAGGTGAATGCACATGACAAAATGTGTGTGTGTGTGTGTGTGTGTGTGTGTGTGTGTGTGTATCAGAGGACAACGTGTAGGAGTTAGTTTTCTCCTTCCACCTTGTGGGTTCCGAGGATGCAGCTCAGGTCATGAAGCTTGGTGGCAGTTAACCAGATGGACCATTTTGCCAGCTGAACTTTGCCATTTTTAAAGAGTACACTGTAGTTGTCAGCAGTGTTCCTCACTGCATTCTGCACAGAGATTCAGGTTGTGCATCCGGAGCATGGACTCAGGCTCTGTATTCTGGGCAGGAATACCAAGGAAGCTGAAGGATTCTTCTCAGCACTTCGTGTCAATCCACCTTGAGGTTCACTTTGTCCTGGGTTTAAGGTTATTTTTTATGTAGTGCCATTCATCTCTCCCTGAGATTTAGATTTCTCCACTTTCAAGGTACAATCCTCTCTTATGACTATAAAGTGTCCCGTGAAGACAAGCTTTGGAACCGTTTTTGGTCCTGTATGCCACCACTCTTCAGCCTACTAGTTTTAGCAACCATTTTAGGATCTTACCTGAATTGTTATGGCTGTTAGTTACCAAGTGATAGTTTTTCTCACTTTAGTTTTCCTGCTTCATTTGTTAGTTGAGATTCCACACCACTGGCTTCCTGTTGACATTCTGATGACCACTTCTTTAAAAGGGAAAATAGCTGGACAAATCTAAATTAATAGGAAATAAAAACCCACACTTCCCCCTCCTTCACCCCAGAGCCCAGGTACACAGCTAAGTGGTTTACCCATATATACTTTATATGGAAATACGAAGTTTTCCAAAGTTGTTATTCGGGCCATTTTGGTTTTGATAACAAAATTCCCAACCTTCTGGAAGCTTCTTGCTCCTGCAAGAAGGTTCTTGCTCTTCTGTTACCTCACAATTCATCTAATGGAATCCTGGTTTCATTCTCTTTTTCAGGGCCGTTTCTCAACACATGAATGCACGCATGGATGCACGCATGCACGCATGTGCACGCGCGCACACACACACACACACACACACACACACACAAAGATGTAAAAAACAGGGACTGACAGATGAGAAGGCCCCTAATGAGAAATAAAAAATGTGAGGTATGGCCTTCTAAGGATCTTGACTCAGACAATGCAACCATGTGTATGTTTGTGGGTTTTGCTTGTTTGTTTATTATTTGCTAATGTGAACTAGTTATGTTTAATCCTGAGGTATAATGCTGATACTGTGGCATACGTTTTAAAGTCACATCCTATGATTACTTCCTGAAGTATTAATAGATGAGATTGTAAAATGTCTAGGACTTGATCACAGATAGACTGTTAGACAGCAAGTGGGTAGTAAGATACATAAAACAAGACCTGCTATATGAGCCAATAATGGCTGAAGCTTTCTGTTCCATAAGGAGGGGTTAGTAAACCCTTTCCATACTCCAGGGCAACGGCCATCTCAGAGTCACCGTGTCTCTCTTTCATGGCTAGACCAGGTTTGAAATAGAATCTCCTAGCTGTGAAAAGGAAGTCACATGTTTCATATTTTTTTTTCCGTTACACAAATACATGAAATAATTTGAGCATGAATACAGTAAGCTTGCAAAGAGCATGTCTCCTCCATTTAGAGGAGACATGTTCCTCCTTGTATTATCCCAGGAGCTCGGTCCTAACTGTTCATCCTTCTGTCCAGGTCAGTGAAAGGCTGATACTATACCAGCATGTGGACCTTGAGAACACAGGGTGGGCCTCAGAAGACTCCTTCACGTTCACAGCATCCTCCCCTCCTGCAGCACTGGGCCCTGAGGAGTTCCGGATTACCATTTCATATGAAACAAATGAGTCAGGCCGACAAAGCCGGCTGCTTGCTAATACAGGTACTACCACCAAGCTACAGCCACTGCTTCATCTATAGTAGATGAGAGAAAATGTGGAGATACGTCTTTCCCTTTGTGTCCATGCAACAATATCATCTTCCACAATAAGATGAACACAGTTACAGCCAGTGGTAGTTACTCTGCATGCCCTCCTGTATTTCCTATCATGAGCCTAATAGTGAGGAATGACAGTTAAGCTTTAAAGAATCTCTTTTTACTTCCAAATGGGAGCCTTATCATGCCCATGACTTAAAGTTGTTCATGGAAATGAAAATGATGAATGGAAAAGAATTATTAAAAGCTGTGCCTGTCTCCATAGCAGGAGAAACTCAGCCATAGGTAAGTTAGTGAATTAACCTTTTATAAGTGGATGTAGAGGTATTAAAGCTTGCTTGCCTGAAATGTTGACATGATGGTTGTTTACAGTCATTTCCCAATCATTCTCCTCCCCACTTCCTCCCTGTGCCCTTCCCATGCTCCAGCCATTTCCCTTCTTTCCTCAGTTTACTTCCCACCCCTGCCTTCCTACCACATGTATAATACTGTACTCTCCACTTCCCATCTCCCTTTGTGTGATCACTTTTTACTGTCATGACCTCCAAACACACATGAGTACATGCTCACACAAGCACATGCACATGCACACGCACATGTGCTCTTGCATGCACTGAGTTCCTTTTATTTGGTCTAAGAAAATTATCTCCAATTGCATTTATCTTTCCTAAAATGTCATGATTGTTTCCTTTTTTCTTTATGGTAGTGTAAGATTCCACTGTATATATATTCCACATTTTCTTTACCATTGATCTGTTGATGAACAACTAGCCTGATCTACTTTCTGTCTACTATGAATAATGCAGCAGTAAATATATAGACGTCCAAGTATCTCTATGGAATGCTAAGAGTCCTTTGTGTATACATCCAAGAGTGTATAGCTGGGTTACAGAATGGTTCTATTTCAGTTTTTTGAGGAACCTATGTATTGGTTTACATAAGGATGTGTTTATGTTTAAATTTTATTTTTGGTATGCTAATTTAGGTGTTTGAGCAACCTGTCTGTTTAGAATAATCCACTGAGAGGTGGACTTGGTAGAGAAATCTTTACAACCTTCATTAAATGTCTGATTAAATGTCTCCTTGTTCTTTAACTGTTTCAATAGGAGCCTCTGTCAAGGAGGGAGACAAAGTTCTCATTGACCAATCTAAATTGGATGCTTCCAACCTCTTGCTTCTGCTACCCCAACCTCAGCGTTCTTCCCATGAAATCTGGTTCCAGGTTACAGCTCTTCCTCGCCATGGAACCATTATGGTTGGAGAAAGAAACATCACCATGGGAAAACCCTACTTCTCCCAGCACGTAATTGATGCATTTGGAGTCACATATCTTCATGATGACTCTGAATCACTCACTGATAATTTTACCTTTGCTGTCTGGCCAAACCCAAAGAGCAGGTCCACCAGTAAGCCAGAGGCTGAGTTTCTGGAAGAGATGTTCAACATTACCATCACCCCTGTGAATGATCAGCCTCCAGAATTAAAGACCAGAGGGCTTCGGTTGACAGTTCTGCAGGGCAGTAGGTTGGTTGTGGGACCCGAAATCCTTAAAGTAGAAGATCTAGACAGTCTTCCAAATGAAATCCAATACGTTATCATCCGTCATCCCAACAATGGCTTCTTAGCAATGGCTCACGATCCAGATACCGCTACTCACCACTTTACACAAGCTGATATCAATAACGCTCAGGTGTGGTTCATACAAGACGGAAGTCCATGTTCTGGAGTGTTTTATTTTAGTGTGACTGATGGGGAACACCGTCCTCTCTACAAGCTCTTCCACCTGGATGTCATCCCCATCTCTATCACTCTTGTGAACCTCACAGACCTGCTTCTCCTGCAAGGCCAGACAATTGTCCCCATCACCAATGCTCACCTTTCAGCAGTGACCAATGGTAGGAGCCTTCAGATCACCTACAGGATAACCCAAGCCCTCCAAAATGGCCACCTCCTGATTGAAAACCAGGTGGTCACCAGCTTTGGACAGGAGGATTTGGATTGTGGAAGACTCTCTTACCACATGACCAATCTCACGGCCTCGGAAGATGAGCTGCGGTTCTCATTGTTTACAACAGAGAGCAACCTGACAGAACAGACACTGGCCATCAGAGTGCAGCCTTTACTGCGGGTTACACCAAACCTGAAAGTGGTCAACAGAGTGGCTCACCAGCTGCGGAAAGAGGATCTAGATGCAACCGAGCTTGCTAACAGGACTGACAGTGACCCCACATTTGAAGTGATGCAACCTCCCGTCCATGGGCAACTTGTTCGAAGAGCAGTTGACAGCCCAGTGGTGGAAGAGGTCACTCAGTTCACCCAGACAGATGTCAACCAAGGGCTGCTGATGCTTGAGGCCTGTGCTAATCTAACAGGCGCTGATAGGCTGAATGACTCCTTCACATTCTTGCTCAGTGCAGACCATGTGCAGCCAGCAACGGGTTGTCTGGTCTTCACTATAGTGCCACCAGACCCCTTATCTTCACAAACATTTACACCAGATGTCCCTTTACTTGTCACTGTGGCCTCTGTTTCCTCTCAGAAAAAACTGATGGCTTCTATTATAACACAGACAGAAACTCCAAGGAATCTGACCCAGAGCAAATGGCAGGGGATAGAATCTTGGGAACACCTCAGTGGCAAAGAGCCATATAAGGATGGCCGAGTCTCCCCCACCAAGGTCACTTGGCCATATGCTGCCACTAAAGTCCTTTCTGGGGGAACCATGCATCCTGGAGAGAGTGGTTACCCTCTGATGGTCCTTACACCTTTGGCTGCTATGTCCTTCCTTCTGATAGTGACTGTGATGGCTCTGTGTGTTTGGCTGCTGAGCCGAAAAGAGGATGGGCCTAAGCCTCTTATCCAGCCAAAGACCAACCTCGACTCCCCATCGCCAAGCCGTAGAGCAGAGAGAGCGGGGGCCATCCCCACAGTCACAGTGACACCCCTTATTAGAAGCTCCAGCAGCCCAGCTACCAGTCTTTTCCGGCCCCCACCACTAGATCAGTCAGCCTCTCCGGAGGCGGAGCCTGTGGAGAAATGTACTCCTTGGGAGGCATGGGTGAACCTGGATCCTGACATGGCCAAGCTCTGTAGACAAACCAACCCAACACTGAAGCACAATCAGTACTGGGTATAAACAGGGAACCTCCCTCCCACCCCGCACTGGGGTCCCTCCTACCTCCCCTCTCCGCTCTGTTGCCCGTTGTTACCTCTCTCCTCTCCCCATCTCTCTACCTCTCCTTCTCGCTCCCCCCCATCTCTGTCTTTCCTTGCTTTTATTGACCACTTACTGTGTATAGGTACGAAGATGGGCACTGGGATATAATGAAGGAATTAGGTTTGGATCTAGGAACTTCCTGGCTTTCCACAATGGTCCCTTTTCTGGACCTAGAATTCTCAACAAATATGCTTCTGTTTAGAATTAAGCTGTGCTACTGTACTGCTGAGCCTTGGGCCCCGACTAGAAGCAGTGGCATTAACGTGGGGCTTGGAGTTAAAGGAGGAAGATTTGGGTGCTTTTTGTGGAAGATCCCCTCTCTCTGTTAGTCAGCAGGAAGTGCCAGTCCTGTCTCCACAGAAGATGACATTTATTACATCAGTGGGTTTGTTTGTGTAGTAACTATGTGTCATCCTTTTCCTCTGTGGAGTCTTGTCAGATTGGTTTCCTCATTCAGGAAATGCCTTGTTCAAATCGCAGGGCAAACTGACCTCCTTTAAGGATATTTATTAAATATATTGCATTTCATCAAGAAGCCTTGTCTATTCTGATCTGTAAAATCAAGAATTAAAATCTGAAGCTCAGAGGGATAGAAAGATATAGTAAAACTTTTTTTTTTTGATGCCTTAGTTTGGCATCCTTTTTACAATAAATTGAAATAATGGCAAATTTGTATTTGAATTGTCTATTTGAACCATTGCCCAACATTAATTTCAGTAACTAAAGTGAAGCTTTTGTTACTTATGTTAAGAATGCCCTGAGCCACAAAGTACAGTGCGCCCACAAATGATTTAGACTGAGGCACCCACAAATGATTTAGATTTTTCTGTGAAGAGTAACATAGTAAACATTTTAGGTTTGTGGACCACACAAGGTGCCTGTCATTGGGTTGCCTTTTGTTCTTCTTTCCTAGAACAAGGTTTGTTTTAAGAAAATGAAAAGAAAAAGAAATCCTTAGCTCTTGAATTTGACCCATACATTATGTAGTTTGTCAGTCTTTGGTTTAGACAACAGAAGTGTGTTGAACTATGCCAATTAGTGAACCTTCTGGAGATTAGCATTCCAAAGCTGGCTCTGGGACTCATTATTATCAAGAGTGGAAGGTCTTTTGTCCCCTCTGATCTGCTGTCCTCAGGCTCTTTGTGATTATGAGATGCCTGCCAAAGTGTCCAGCAGAGTGAGCATATTCAAGGCAGACTCACAGAGCACAGTGGATTGTCAGAGAGAGATTCATTTTATTTGTGTTAGTTGTTTTATCATAAGGAGGCTTTCTCCCCATTAGTATTCACTTTTATATATCTTACCATCTAAACCAGGCAGCATCTTTTCTGTCCTTCTACCAGCCACCAGTAGAAGGAATGGGACCTTATGACTGATGATATCCCCTAAGGTGATCTGACCACTTTTTTATTTAGAGAAAGATATAGGAATAACTCTAGGTAGACAGTTATAGGACCTAAAAATACTCTTCAGGTATTGCAATCCTTAAGACACCAAGATACTGCTGTTTTCACATTAGACACCCATCACTAAGCAAGAGTCCATGTTTCAGGGATAAGGGTGTCACCAGTCTTAGGACAAAAGTCCTGGGTCTCGGAGGCCCAATAGACAAAACTTAGCCACTTGTCCCAGTGCACCAACTAAAGAGGTAAAGAGAGCTGTGTGTGGTGGCACATGCCTGCAGTCCCATCACTTGGAAGGCAGAGGCAGGAGGATCACTGCAGTTTTGAGGCCAGCCTAGGCTACGTGACAAATTCCAGGCCAGCCTGTGACATAGAGCAACAACAACGACAAACAACAACAGAAACAAAACCAGACAATAGACAGATGAGGCTGAGAAGGGTTTAATCAACATGGCCATACTGGGAAGTACAGATAAAGGGACTGGGTGGCAACCGTCCCCAAGTCTGTCTTCAAGGTTTAAACAGAGGAAGAATTGAGGCAGGGAATAAGAAGTCTGCATAAAGAAGCAGTCTTGCTTGAAGCTGATCTGGTTGATCGTTATCTCGGTACTGGTTCTGCAAGCTGATTCCAAGACATTCTTACTGCTTGAGAGGATTGTCTAGTTCCCATGACGTGACCGCTGCTGCTGGAGGCTGATGTCAGGGGATGTTCCGTCAGCAGAGGCCTGCTGTTCCTGGAATGCAATGGGACTGCAGGATTAAGGCAACAACTAGAGACTCTCAGGCATCTTCTTGGGAGTCTGGAACAGGACATTGTAAAAGGTTGATTGTGTGGTCCTGTAGGTTTTGATCTCTGTGAGTTCAATGCCAGCCAGGGAGAGAGACCTTGTCTAAAAAACTATATCCTAGGCTCCCTGTATGGCCTTCAGCCCATAAAGAAAAGGGGAAGGAGATAGGGAAGCATCACTGGCATTTGGACAGTTTTAGTTGTCAGCATGCAGAGGTAAGCAGGAATCTGACCCGCAGATAGAGGGTGGATACAAAATGAAGGGTGGGGGGGGGGGGGGCCAAACCTACTCCACATTTTAATGCCTGGGAGTCCAAGTGAGGGGTCAGCGCTTTTTAGTGAAAGCGATTTCTGTGTACCCATTACAGGATGATGAGGCTGTGAACAAGTGTGTGTGGGGAAAAGATGCTTCCTGGGACATCTGACAATGGTTGGAGAGGAGGGTGCCTTTTACATTTAATCGGTAGAGGCCATTGCTGAACACGCAACAAACCCCTACCCCAGAAAAAGTCATCTGGGTCTAGTCTCAAATGTCAGCATTGCTGAGACTGAGAAACGCCAGGTAAGTCATCATGAAGCAGCTTCTTGTATACCCAGTGAAAGATTAATAGACTAGTTACTAAGTCTAGGCAAAAATATGTTCTGCAATCAGAGTGGAGGGGTGAAAATGCCCACAGTGTGTTTGAAACTCTGCCTAACGGCATGCATGGATGTTCTTACTTTAAGACTATATTAAAAACCAAACCAAAACCTGACAGCCAAATAATTTCTATTCATGTTTTGTTTAAAGGAAAATATTATACCTTCTATTAGCAGGTAGAATTTTGGGTGGGGTGGGGAATCACAAGGTAAAGGATAAGGTCAAGTATGCCCAGAGCCTTTTGCATCTGGTATAGTTTTTATAGAAAATGTGTTTAGTCTCATCTTCCCTCTGTCTCTCGAAGGGTCAGTTCTCTCCTCAGCCCAATTCCCGGTTTTAATTGCTCTTTTGGAAACTGTCTACAGACCAAATGGCAGCATCGCCCATTTGGGCGCAGAGACAACCACTTTCGTCTTAGTTCCATCCTTGCCTTTTATTGTTGGCCATGGAAACTAACATTACTAGGGCTGTAAGGGTCAGAGACTGAGCCCTGGCAGTCCTAACAAGTGGGGCTGTGCCACTTGGCCTCAATAAGCTAATTAAAGGCACAAAATAATAGAAAAAAAAAGCAGAAAAAGATGTTTTCAATATGGCCATGTTGGGAAGGAAAACAAGGAGGTCCGGTGACATTACTAGGACCTGACATGAGATATAGGCTTAAACAGAATCCTGGAGCTGTTACCCAGCATTGATACACACTCCCCCACAGTTTATGGGACCAGTCTCTCCTGCAATTGGCTTGATGGGTTGTCGGAACTGTAAACCTCGGGGAGGGATGCTCCCCGTTGGTTGGCACCAGATTCAACCTTTTCCTTTCCCAGTATGAGCTTTCTGGGTAAATGTCCAGCTTCTGAGAATGTGTTGTTTAAAAGGAGGGACACAAATGTCTCCTTACAGTATCTGTTCCTGCCAGGGCCGTTACACTAATGCTAAAAATCGTCTCCACTCTCCTAAAAGTGCTTCCCTCCCAATGTTTCCAAGTTTCTCACTCATACATTGCCACTTCCTAACATTTTTGTTTTAGGAAGAAGGAAGATGAAGAGTCTTAATCCAGGGTTGGTTTGATCTAGATGTAACTCACAATTGTTCTGGTCCCCTATCTAACCCGAGCACCCAGAACAGTGGTGCCAAAAGCAGCGCACACAAAGCAGATGCTGTGGAACATCTGCCTCCATTAGGTCGGTTCCTCTATCCCTTGACTGGTTAGTGCCTGCTCTTTGTGGAAGAGCCAGATGTCCTCGGCTCACCGAGCCTGTTGGCTGCTGCTCTGCTTCGGCCATAAGCTCTTTGGAACTAGGATTGCCAGCCTGTCCAAACACAGAATCTGCTCTTCAACCTGCTTTCCTGCTAATCTTGCAACTCCAAACAAAGACCAAGACCGTCCAGTCTGTGCCCATATTGGAAAGAGACACGGAGACACTTAAAGCAATAACTCACATTCTTGTTTGCAAGCATGCCTGCTAGAGCCAGGACATCGTGAGATCCAGATGTCAAAGCTCATTGATTAATCGAGTAATTAATACAGAGGTTGGAAAGTTTTTTCTTCCCTTCCAGAGGCTCCGGAACAGTCAGGTTTGCAGATGGAGTCAATTAGAAGGAAACAATGTCTACCATTTGGTGCTGGCTCAAAGAAAGCATAAAATAAAATTTTTTGCAAAGCCTACTTCAGCATTAAAAACTGAAGTTCTAGGAATGGAAAATAGGTTGAAATGACTCCCCCCATAGGAGGGCTATAACTGAACAATTTCAACTCTGTACTGAGGAGTCTAATACTTCTCAACAAGTGTCTGGTAAGATAGAAAATATATAGTGGAGGCAAAAAGCAGAATAGCTGATTTCTGCCTAAGAGACAGAATATTCTGGGATGGACTTGGGGGAGGAAGGTTTTCTATCTTCTTTCTTTTTTCCCCCATTGCTTTTCTCTACCTATCCCACCCTCAGCCCAGCTCAACCTCAGGTTGTGACAGATTCTGACCTTTAGAGGTCCCTCTTCTAACATCCAGATGCATGTCTTCACAGTATGACATTAATTAGGTGGAGTTGGAAAGTACCCTTACCTTCTAGTTCTTGGGGTTCCTGGAGCTGAAATATACACATTTGGAGGTGGGGGAAGGTGATGCTGTGTATCAGGTGCTATCCTCTAATTTGGGAATGTGTCACACTCCTTGTCTTTTGGAATTCTGATTGAAGTGAGGTGCAGTTGTGCACAAGAGTTGCAGGGATGAAGGTGGGCATGGAAGCCACCATGGCATGCTGAAGGATGTGTCTTTTGGTTAAGACGCTTTCTTGAGAGCACTGTTGGCTATCTCATACACATCTGGATGAGTCTTCCATCCACAGATATCCACCATCATTCATTAGACATCTGGTGTATATAAGACACTACTAGATACCCCTCGATTGAATGCTAGATGCTGTCCTTCATGAAACTGTTTGGTGATTTTTAAGAATCACAGAGATGTTCCAGAATACAAGAGGAGACAGGAAAACTGAACAGAAGGACACCAAGCTAAAGGAAGGGTATGGGGGTCATGCTTGAAGTCCTCAGATATGCACTTCCCAAAGACTTGTTACCCTATGTTCTGCAGGGAGTTGGTCTATAATTTTCTGTTCTGTTATGTCTTTAACTGGTTTAAGTAGCAGTGTAATGCTGGCTTTACAGCATTTTTAAATGTTCTGGTTTATGGAATTGTTTGGCTTCAGTAATTCTTTAGTTTTCTAGAATTCTGCAGTAAATCCATTTGGGCCTGGGCCGTTTTTGGTTGAGTACTTTTTTTTTTTTCCTGTCAGCTTTGTAGCTGTTAACTTCAGTAAGTTATATAGGGACATAAATTTTCATATGTATTAAGAAATTCATCCATTTCTTTTAGATGTCTAACTTAGTAAAATAAAGGCTTTAGAAGTGTGTATTTACAATCCTCTGGATTGCATAAGTGTCTGATATAAACCTCAGTTTCCATCTGTTCCTCTACTATTCTGAGTCTTCTGTCTTTTTCTTTTGGTTAATTTAGCTAAGGGTCTGTCAGTCTTGTTAATCTTTTCAAAAAATCAACTCTTCATTTCATTGATTTTTTTTGTCTTGTTTTTGTTTATTTGTTTATTTCTATTTCATTAACTTCAGCCCTGATTTTTTTTAATAATTTATTTATTGTTTCTTCAAGTTCCATCTCAATCACAATCCCCTCCCTACTCCCCCCTCCAGTCCCACCCTTCCACCCTCCTCCCCCTCAACCCCCCATCCTCTTCCCTTCTTCTTTTTTTTTTTTTTTTTTAGTTTAAGGTATTTCTTTTTCCCCCCAACAGCTCTCCCTTTCAGCCCAAAAAATGGTTCTTTTTCTTATAACTATAAATACAATACAAAACAACAGAAATAAATAGGCCACAATTATAAGAGTTATATGGCTTAGCATACATTCCCAATGTCCAGTCCATATGTATTTGGCACCTGACTTTAACATTCTACTATCTAACCATCTCCATGTATTTAAAGTTCTATATCTAACTCAGCTTTCATACTAACTTGCCTCATAATTTTAAAAATATCTTCTTAGATCCAGAACACCCTCTTGATTCCTAAACAACTCAAAATTTAACTATGAGACTCTAGCTATCTATTCTTCAACCACCTCAGAGACCTGAGAGGGATAAATATAATTGATTATATAGGAAGTGCAGGGCCTGAAGCTTCCAAAACTGAAAAATGACATACCAGTGGCTGCCTGGACAGTTCCCATTTTCTCTCCATACATTACAGCATCAATCTTCAGCCATTTGGCTCCATTTCTCTGACAGACATTGATTGTAGAGCAGGAATTATGAAGGACTTACCTACCCTGTCAGCCCTGATTTTTATTATCTTTTCCCACCTACTGTTTTATTCTTACTTTTTCAAAGACTTCCAAGTATATAATTAAGCTATCTGATATTCCTCAAATTTTTGATGTGGGCACTTAACACTGTAAATGTTTCTCTCTGAACTGCCTTCATTGTGGCAGAAAATCCCATAGATTTTCGTATGTTCTGTTTTCATGGTTATTCAGTTCTAGGAATTTTAAAATTTTTTTCTTGATTTCTTCCTTGACCCATTTATCATCAAGCAGTGTGTTTTTTTAATTTCCATGAGGTTATATATTATCTGTAGTTTCTGGTGCTGTTGGTAGCTAGCTTCATTCCATTGTAGTCAGATAGAATGCAGGATGTTATCTCAGTTTTCCAGCTTAGGGTCAGGAGTTTGAAACTTAATTGTTTCTTTATCATCTGAGGATAACAGGATCATCTAAGAGGTAGGTAGGAGATGAACTGAGTGTTTGATTTACTGGTGCACTGTGAACAGGAAGCCAGATCTTCTAATGAGTATGTCCTGTGGACAAGATTTGTATCCAGAGGACAAGTTAGCATGTGATCATGTTATGTCCTGTCTATG
The DNA here is from genome assembly GCA_907164525.1 of Lophiomys imhausi. NCBI lineage: Eukaryota > Metazoa > Chordata > Mammalia > Rodentia > Muridae > Lophiomys > Lophiomys imhausi. The sequence goes on along the minus strand of CAJQZJ010032584.1, from coordinate 2,382,812 downwards.
AGAATATCCACAGGGACATACAGACCTATGACCTATGCATAGAAAAACCAATAGAGTTGCTAGATCCCTAGAGGGTGAACAAAAAGAAAGTAGCCAGTCAGAAAAGAGTTACACTTGACGTACCAAGAGAACTTTCAATCTCCCAGAAATTATGGATGAAAGATGCATATGCTTTCAGAAGTGCTCGTTGATAGTCAGCCCTAAGTATCTGAAAAAGGAGATCCTGGGTTCTAAGCCTGTGTGAGCACCAATCAGGAAGCAGCTTTTCTTTCCCCAGTCTACTAATTCTATCTATCAGTCCTGAAGGAACTGAAGATAGGAGGTGAGAAGGGGAAGTGAGCAAGGAGATACCTGCCTCTCTTGACTTCAGGCCCAAACTGTACAGGGGAGGCATCCAAGGGGTCCTTCAGCTTGAAAGAATATTTGACTGGTACCCAAGGCTGAAAATTTTAAGGCTAACCTCACATTGTTAATTAAGTAACCCTAAAGCAGTGTTTCACATGTGATCAGAAAACTTATAAGTATTCTCTCTGATCCTGACAGGAAACAGCTTGCAGAGCTCATTGAAGGGCAATAGAAAACAAAAATGAAGTCTTCTGTTTACATGCCTTTCTAACATAATGTTTACACGGAGCAATTATTTCTATTTGTCAGAGCCCTGCCTCTTCTATAGGAGTAAGGACCTGTTGTTGTGTAAGATGCTGTTGTTGTGTTTTAAATTCTAATTTATTTTCACAAAACCAATCTATCTTCAGTCCCTTTCCCCTGAGATGCTCTAGTTAGATGCTGCTTCATTCACCACTGTGGACATTCACCCTTCTTTTAGACACAGCATTGGAAGCCTCTGCCTATGTTTGGGGAATCCCTTCTTTTCTAGACTGAGCTGCCGCTCAGGGTTAAAAGCAAGTGCCAGGTTCCAGCCTTCTTCCAGCTGATGTGTAAATTGTTCCTGAACACAGAAACCTATGTCAGGTAAAAGCAGATGACGTCTGTCAACTATTTTGGTGACAAGTGGCAGTCCTGAAGTATCCGAAACTGCATTGAGTTTCCAGAGGTGGGAATGCATATAATTATGGCTGATTATGGGAAGGGAAGCCTACAATGATGAGGCTATCTTGGATGGACCAGTTCTGTATTGTGGATTAAGCAATGGTTCCTGCCTCCATAGCCTCCTGTAGAAAGAATCTCTAGTGCACTATGTGGAAGCATCACCTGTCAATAAAAAACTGAGGGCCTCTCAGCTGAGGCAGGAAGTAGAAGATGGGACATCTGGCACACACACACACACACACACACACACACACAGAGAGAGAGAGAGAGAGAGAGAGAGAGAGAGAGAGAGAGAGAGAGAGAGAGAGAGAGAGAG
>CAJQZJ010032584.1:2275050-2291977 GCA_907164525.1 Lophiomys imhausi | reverse complement strand
GGGGGGGGGGGGGGGGGGGGAGGGGGGGAACGTAGAGTTGGTGGTCTTATGTATTCTGGAGTCATATGGAGCGGGGTGGTGAGGGTGCATACTCTTGGTCCCACCATTCAAGAGGAGTACACCCTTGGTCCCAGCTCCCAGCACACTGGAGACAGAAACGGGCAGATCCCGGAACTCAGGGTCAGCCTGATGCATGGCAAACTCTAAATAGAGAAAGACTTCGATCCAGGAGTGGTGGAACACATCTTTGATCCCTTCAGATGGGAAACACAGGTCCCTGATCCCAATAATTAGAGTTCAGAGACACACACATGGGATTTGGAGGGACCTAGGTTTGGAGGCTACTTACAAAAGGCCTTCTCGATGCAGGCAGATTGTCCTTTGGGATCTCAAAATATATACACTGGAGCTGGTTTAGCTCCAAGGTGACAGAATGATTTCTTCTTTAACCCGGATTGAAAGATAACGCTTTGTATGTTGTCAGAAGGCCAAATTAGCTTCAGGAGAAGTACTACCTAGCCCCCCCATCCCCCCCCCCAAAAAAAGAGGGCAATTGTCCTAGGGTTGGGATTGGGGCAGGGCTCTGTTCTTATCGTTCCAGGAGAATCGAAGCGTCCATTAGGGGAGCCCGGGGACAGCTGGACAGCGGAACCCTCAGCAGAGAGCAGAATCAGGCACCAAGGAGGACGAGTGACCCAGATGATTCTGCCTGGCAGACTTCCTCAATAGCTGTCTCCATCGGGGGCCTGCAACCACCACAGCAATCCAATGTCACTGGGACCGCTCAGCTTTACACAATGCCCCAGCAGGAACCTCAGTGAAACCTGCAAGATCAGCTTCTGCCTACAAACCCCTTAGGTCATCTAAACAGCTGAGAACAGAAGGACTGAACATAAAAGGAGTGTACTAACATTTTTAATCATTTTTCCCATTTGGGTTCGGGCCCCAAACAGGTCTACTACGACCCAAATCAGCAGGAAGTCACTTTAAGAGATCGACGTCCCATGCCCAGAGGGTGGGGAGGGTGTTTCTCCGCCCTTCGTTTTGGTTATTTGAAGGATAACTGAAAACTCTGTTATGTAGGGGAAGAGACTACAAGCTGATAAATGGTCCTGTCTTAATGGGTTTTGGAGGTTAGCCCCAGGGAATTCCTACTTTTCCTTTTCTGTATCCTTCTTCCTCTCCTATGTAGGAGTGCATGGGCTTGAGAAAAATGAGATATAGACATAGCACAGGAAGGTCCAAGAAGAAGGGGCAGATTATTGAATATGCCCTTATACCTTTGTATATTGATACAAAAATTAGTAGTTTATTTGGCTAAAGTGGTATTGACCATTGTTTATTGTGCAAAAATAAGATTGTATTGGATTACATCGGTATTGATCTTTGTATATTGATACAAAATTAAGATTATAGTTGGCCACAATGGTATTGACCCTTGCATATGGACATAATATTAAGATTATATTGGGCTACATAGGCATTGATCTTGGTATATTGATACATAATTAAGAGTATATTTAACGACAATTTAATAGATCTTTGTATATTGATACAAATTTAAAGGTAACGCTTCCTAATGGTATCATACCTAGAGATACTTAAAAATAAAATGTGAAGCTCTGACCTCTTGATACCAACCATCTAAAACGGTCTAGGATAGTTAAAACAAACTCCTAGTCATGCAAACATGTCACTTTGTTAGCTACTATGACAGTCTATCACAGATATTCTCTAAACTACCCAGTAATCAAGTTGCTAAGAGACAAGCAACATTTGCTTATCTAAATACAAGAGATGGATAGGGCATCTTCAAAAACCCCTAGAGATCTGCAGAATATGGCATTCAAAGATGTTATCTTAAATCAAGATTTTTTTTGATATCGAGACATATCAGCGCCTGACAGCAACCCCTATTCTACTTCAAGTAGAAGATAAGCATCGAAGAACCTCCACTGTAAGATGGTTGAATTAGTGGCAAGCCTTTCTCTTGGCATGAAAAAACCCCTTGCACCAACTGCAGACAGACTGCTGTCCAAAAAGGACAAAACTTGGTAGCAGGGAAGTCGACAGCCTAACTCTGCCAAGACAGGGTAGGTAAGTCCTTCATAATCCCTGCTCTACAACAAATGTCTGTCAGAGAAACAGGACCCAAAGGCTGAAGATTGATGCTGGAATGTATGGAGAGAAAATGGGAACTGTCCAGGCAGTCATTGGTATGTTCTTTCTTAGTTTTGGAAGCTGCAGGCTCTGCACTTCCTATATAAGCAACTATATTTATCCCTCTCAGGTCTCTGAGGTGGTTGAAGAATAGACAGCTAGAGTCTCATAGTTAAATTTTGAACTGTTTAGGAATCAAGAGGGTGTTATAGATCTAAGAAGATACTCTTAAAAGTGTGTTGCAAGATAGTATGAATGTTGAGTCACATATAGACCTTTAAACTCATGGAGTTGGTTAGATAGTAGAATTTTAAAGTCAGGGGCCAAATATGTATAAACTTGACATTGGGAAGGTATACTGGGCCAATTTACTCTCATAAATGTGGCATATTTATATCTATTGTTTTGTATAATACTTACTGTTATAAGAGAAGGAACAATCTGTTGGACTGAAAGGGGAAACTTCTGGGGGGAAGAGGGTGGAAGGGTGGGTTAGGAAGGGGGAATAGGGAGGGGTTTGTTACTGAGATGTAACTTGAAGAAAAAAAATAAAGTATTTAATAAAAAAAAAATAAGAAAGGCTTCACCCAGCAATGATGAGGACTCATGAAAGTCACTGGAGTCCCCTGAATGCTTCCCTCCTCACAGTGGTTTATGTGACTATGAGGAGGGGCACTACAAGTCTTGCAAGTGTCTTGAAGTGCTCCTCCTCAAACACACATCCCTGGAGGAAGCAGCTGCAGAGCAAGGCAATCATATCGTTATTTAGGGAGGTAGTTTTTGTGTGTGTGTGTATGTTCCTCAAACTCTGATTATAGCAGTGATGAGAGATTTAAACCCAAGCTCCATGATTCACCAAAGCAAGTTGCTTAGCCTTCTAGAATAGGTTTTGCTACCTGAAAAAGGTTGATGTCATAAGGCTAAGTGAGATCATCCGAATGCTATGTTTGACTCATGGTGTCTTAGTTAGGGCACTATTGCTCTGATGAAATATCACGACCAAAGAAACTTGTGGAGGAAATGGTTTATTTTGCTGATATTTTCCTATAACAGTCCATTATCAAAAGCAGTGAGGGCAGGGCCTGATGCAGGGCAGGAACCTGGAGGCAGGAGCTAATATAGAGGCCATGGAGGGGCGCTGCTTACTGGCTTGCTCCCAATGGTTTACTCAGCCTGCATTCTTATAGAACTCAGGACCACCAGCCCAGAGATGGCACCACCCACAATGGACTGGGCCCTCCCCCACTGATCACTAATCAAGAAAATGCCTTACACCAGACTCTTATGGGAGGCACTTTCTTAATTGAGGCTCCTTCCTCTTAGATGACACTGGCTTGCGTCAGATTGACAGAAAGCAGCATTTGACAGTTGATTGTTCCTGGTCCCTTTAAGCAAAGCAGCATATCTCTCCTGTAAATAGTATTATTCAAAGGCTGAAGAGAAAGCTCAGTCAGTGTTCTAACTTCCTTTCTGTTGTTGTAGAAAACATGACCGAAACACTCTGACGAAAAGCAGTTGAAGGGAGGAAAGGGTTCATCTCACAGTTTACAGTCCATCACCAAAGAAGTCAGGGCAGGACCACAAGACAGAACCACGAAGGCAGGCCTCCTTGCCATTCCATGCAGTGCTACCTCAATCACAGCCAAGGAAGTACCACAAAAACATGGGTGAGTACTGCTTGCTGTCCCTCTTTGAGGTTCATGCTTACCTAGCTTTCTTACAGAGCTCGGGACCACCAGCCCAGGGAACAGCACCACCTACAATGGGCTGGAACGTCTACGTCAATTCATAAGACAATCCCCCCCTCCCATGGTTCATCTGATCTAGGCAATTCCTCCATAAAGACTTTCCTCTTAGATGACTCTAGACTCTGACGCACTGTCTATTTAAAGCTGACTAGGACAGTCATAAAGTAATTGCCTCATAAACCTTAGGACCTGGGTTTAATCCCCAGAATTCATGTGAAAAAATCTAGGCATCATGGTATATGCTTGTAAACCCAGCCGTGAAGAGGTAGAAACAGGAGGATGGATCCCTTGCTGGTCAGCCAGTCTGACCAAATTGTGAGCTCCAGGCCAGTGAAAGACCCTGATTCAAAGATGTGAATGGCATTCATAAAGATGACACTCAAGGTTGTCCCTTGGCTTCCACATACATTTGCACACATGGATGTATACATACATGCCCAATGGACATATGCATTCACATACACATGAGCACATTGACACACATATACATACATGTATACAAAGTAAAAAGTTACTTGAAAGCATACTTTTAAACTATTTATTAGCAACTCTAAAAACCTTCCAACCCACCGACCTGAGGCACAGGAGAAAGGATACTATTATATGCAGAAGATGAAGAAGTTCTCAGGTGCAGGTCCTCGAGGCAGCTTGTCAGCAGACCAGCCAAATCAGCATACACCAGAACCGATGCAGTCAGCAACAGGAACACAGCAAACAGCAGCAATCAGAAGTACCAGTAAGGACAACTGAAGAAGCAGCAGATTTCTCTGCCCCAAACGGGGCGACCTGGGTTTAGCTCAACCTGGGCCCCAATCTTCAGCAAGTCTCAGCAGCAGCAAAAGGGTTGTCTTGAGTCTTTTGAAGTGAAGAAGCAACCGAGCAGCGATGAGAAGCGATGTCAAGCAAAAAGCACCTCTGCATTTCTGGGGCCTCCTCTTTATACCTTCACGGGGATGCCTTCCAAACTGGCCAACTTCACAACCCCCATAGAAGGCACTTCCTGTTGACCAAGATCATGAGCTCTCCAAGGAGTCTGTCCATCAAAGGATGTAAATATGCTCCCCACATGTGACAGTTTTCTGGCTGGCAAAACACCACGTGTTTTTTTTTTTTTAATCAGGATGTTTTGTATGCATCTTTCATGAGTCTCTTTTTCAGTGATGTACAATGCACCCCCACATCCCATGTATGACACCAAAACAAAAAAACACATTCATCAACACAACCATGCCTCCAAAGAACTCTGAACCTCCACTACATATACTTTTCAAAGACATTTAAATAACAAGAGGAAAAGATAGTACCCAAGTGTGGGAAGGTCTAGAAATTTACTTGTTTAAAAATATTATTCCAACACTGAGTTTGTTGACATGAAACAGAACCACACTGAAAGCAGGTCCTGGTCCACAGTTTATTTTATCCATGGGGAAATTGTTTCTCCCAATCTCCAGGACACTCGTAAGCTCTTGACTTTGCTTCATCACCTCATATAGATGACTCCCAGAAAGAGTTTAGTCCTCTTTAGTCACCAACAAAAGAAACAGTGTGCTTCCACGGGCACAAGCAGGAGCAGATTCACTCTGATGGAAGCTGAGGCATTCATGGACTGGGGCTCAGCCCGCAGCCCAGTCTTCCATCCTTGGGTAGGTCCATTCAACCCAGCAGTAAGGTCCTTGTCTCCTTCCTCGGGGTCAACTTTAATGATATTTCAGCTTTTATGATGATGATGACAACATCTTCTGTCCTGTCATTCCTAGACATTCTTCTCTCCACTTCACCGTAATCTCTTTTAATTTGAAAGGAAATCTGTTTTGGCCCCTCTGCTTCTGGCTTTGTTCATTGGCTTACAAAGGGATTCAAGGAGGAAGAACATAGACAAAACCCCTGCAGCTTTTGTAACCTAAAAAGTGTAAACCTCAATCCGAATGAGATTCATAGACACAAAAGCAACAACCCACTTGAATGGTTACTGAAAGGCTGCTCATAAAGAGAAATATTTAAATATTTAAATACATCAAATTATTTCAGTACCTTCTGACTACAGGACAATCTTTTTTTTAAGATTTGTTTTTATCATGTGTATGTAAGTGTGTCTGCCTCATGTGTGCAGATATCCACGCAGATCAGAAGACGGAATCAGATTTCATGGAGCTATAAGTACAAGAGGTTGTGATCCATCTAATGTGGGTGTTGGGAACCAAGATTGGGTCTATCCTGGGCAACACATTTTCTCTTTTCTTTCTTTTTTTTTTTTTGTTTTGGTTTTTAGAGACAGAGTTTCTCTGTGTAACAGTCAGTTCTGGTTGTCCTGGAACTCACTCAAGCAGGCTGGCCTTGAACTCACAGAGATCTGCCTGTCTTTGCCTCCTGAGTGCAGGGATTAAAGGTGTGTGCCGCCATGCATGGCCGCAGCAAATGGTCTTAACCCCTTACAGGATGATGCTTTAGTTAAGAATAACTGGTCTCTTTTTCCACTACTTTTAGAATCCAGAGTACATGTCAATAATTTGACATTTAGAAGCACTGTGAACTTTGGTTTCAGCTTACCCTGGAGACAGGGTCAGAGGTTCGAAGATTCCTCTGAAAACCGGCATGATGTAGGGACAAAGGAGGAGAAAGAGGTCAGAAATTAGCTGGCAATGGGCAGAGAAAGAGAGAGAGAGAGACAGAGACAGAGAGAGAGAATGGATACTGGCAGCTGATGGTATGTTATACACTTGTGGAATTTGACTGTAGAAACCCTCATGCCTCACCTGATTATCACTTCTTGTTTTGCTGTCAGCAGTGAATAGCTCCCCACTGAAAGAATGCAAAAAATGTTGCTATCATATGGCTTTATGGCATTTTAGAGGTCAAACCCCACTGGCATTCCCAAGGCTTTAGTCCACAAAACAAGATGGTCCCTGCAGTCCTGGTCAGTTCTGACATTCCACGATGCCTTGTATGACTGGGCCACTGTACCTGAACTTTTACAGAGCCTTTGCATTAGCCCAGAGCACACAAAGTTGACTCTCGTCATAGCCAAGATGGGAATTCTCGGAATCGTCCCATAACTAGTAAGTTCTCAGCTTCAGACCACCCTATAGCCTGTCTATATCATCTCAGAATTGAGTCTCTCCCAGGCTACCGGCTGGAATGTGAAACCACATTCCGTGTGATGAGAACTCACATAGCCAGCCTGAACGGTGGGCTGTTCCCCCACAAACCCACTTGTAGGATTTGCATGGAGATCCCACACAAAAGTTCCGTGCTGAGTCCCAAAGCTCCCATGTAGCTCGCAGCCATTAAACATGTGAACTTCTCAGCAATGAGAAAACCAGACATTGTCTCCAGCACCCTCCCCTGCTGAATAGCCCGAGCTTCAGACACAATACCAACAGGCACCAGGCCTCCTTAGGGAAAGAAGCATTCCTGCTGACCACATATCTTAACACAAAGCTGTCTTTCTGGTTAAAGAAATCTAAGAAGCCACACAAGAGCATTTTGGGCTCTCTTAGAAATACAAAATAGGTTGGAAATTGTTGAGCTCTACTTTCCAAAGAACCATTTATCCCTGTTTTGTTTTCCGCTTTTACAACCCACATATATGACTTGAGTCCCACTTTCTCCCTGCAATTGGGTGACGAGATGAGTACCAGAGAGAACACCCTTCAGTCGTGCCACACCCCACCCCTGCCTGGTCAACTCCAGCCCCAGCTGCCTGAGTTTGCATTCAAACCTTTCTGAGTCCAAGGGCTTTTCCACAGCCCTTTGCCCATCTGTTTGTGATTCATGTGTCTCTGGTGCCACCTGCAGGAAGTAGAAGCAGCCAAGCAGTGCCCCTCTCCCTGAGTGGTCCTAAGACTGGCCAGAGTTGAGGACCCGAGAGAGGCTGGGAACAAGGTGAGTCAGATTCGTGAAGTTCAGTGTCTATTGTGAATGCTCAGCAATGCAAAAAGGTTTCAGGGGAGCTGGAACAAGAGAAAGATGAAGACTATTAATGTCACTTGAAGTATAGAGGCATCCTAGACAAAAGCAGCTTCCTTAGCTCAGCCAGAGACTGAAACATCATGCCCAGAGTGGACAGGTGCTAAGAGGAGGAGATGCCAGGTGCAGGGACTGCTTTGAGAGTTGAGATTTGACAAGTAGGAGTGGGGTTAGATTGTAGGGTAAAGAGATCTTAAGATCAGGAAAGGGAGTTTTAGAATTAGAGCTTGTCTGAGAAGAGAGAAAGATTGATAGATAGCATCCAAATGCAAGAAGAAATTTGTCTAAGAGAAGAGCAGAGGGTGTACTTAAGCAAAAGGACACAGTCTATTAATCAAAATATAGCATGAATTATCTTATGGTTGCTAGGATGGCAGTGTTAATCACTAACCCACCACCCATAAATAAACACTAATAGAGACCTATTACATTTTAATAAGCCTCAAGCACTGGAGCTAGGCAGATCTAACCCCTCTAAGCTAGCTTTCTACCTCCCCAAATAAAACCCCATAGATACTTGCATATACTCCATCATGATAATTCTCCAAACAAGCTACTCTCTGCCACATGTTTCGGGCACGTGATGTCTCCTTCTTCCCCCCCTTCTCCCGTGATCCTCTCTGCCTCCTTTCTCTCCCGAGAACCTTCGTCCAGGTTCTCTCCCTTGCTTAGCCCAGGTTATAGGCTGGTTTATTCAACCAATCAGAGCTGACTTAGTAGACGAGGTTACACAGCATCAAGATCACTCAAGCACACCAGGTAACAGTAAGGGAGACAACGGGCAAACAATTAACATTTGAATACAAGCCTTTCAGATCATCCTAAAATCAAAGTACAGGGCTTGGAGCTTGGAAGCCTCCGTTTTCTCTGAGATGCAAGGATGCTTGCCACAAATAAGGGGCAATAATGCAGGCCTGAGAAGTTTGGGATTAACTTTGCTCTGCTAGTCCTTTCTTTACATCTAGAATGTAAAATTGGTTGTAAGTGGACTGATCATTGCTTACTGTGTGTCTGAGACAGTCTGGTTTATACCTCTTGCTGTCATTGCTGTCATCAGTGTTCACAGTAGCAGCTCCTTCCCAACAAGGGAACACAGTGGTAGCCACATCCAAGTCCCTCACAGAAAATAGCTTAGTACTTGCATAAAATCTATACACATCCTGCCTTGTATTTAATTTTTATGGCTTATTTCTTGTTTGTTGACTTTTTAAAAATTAGCATGTAGTATGTACGGCTATTATTGAGGTCTAATGAAATGTCTTGATTCAGGTATGCATTGGATAATGGTCAACTCTACTTTAGTATTTTCACCACCTTAAACTTTGGCCATTCTCCTGTGGTGGGCATATTCAAACTCTTTTTTAAACTATGTCTAGATATATAATTGCTAATATATTGTGCTAAGGTACACCAACGTCTATTCCTCCTATGAAACAATGAAGCTGAGCCTATTGGCCAGTCTCCCTCTTTTCACCCTTCCCCCTCGTCTACTCAGACACAGGTAACTATAATTCTCCTATAAGATCAACTTTTGTAGACTCCCCTCATAGGTGAGACCATGTGTGCTTTGTCTTTCCATGACAGAGCTGTTTCACTTAGCATGATGTCTTCTAGATCCACTCATGTGGTTGCAAATGGCAGATTTTCTTTGTTTGATGCCCAAGGTCAAATAGTATTCCACCCAGTACATGTGTCATATCTATCTGTTGATGGTCACTGTTGATGTCATACCTTCCTTCCTTCCTTCCTTCCTTCCTTCCTTCCTTCCTTCCTTCCTTCCTTCCTTCCCTCCTTTAAAAATTTTTGGGGCAGGATTTCATGAATCCTGGCTAGGTTTGAACTCTCTATGTAATTGAGCATAAACTCAAGCCTCTCGCCCCTCTGTCTCCACCTCCCATGTGGGATTACAGGTATACACCACCATGCCCAGTAACTGTGGTGCTGTGGTGGAGACCAGGCTTCATGAATGCTAGGCAAGCACCCTGTCAACTGAGGTATGTCTCCAGCCCAGAACTTAAAGTCCTCTGGTTCTAAAGCCTATCATATGTATGGATCCCAATATACCTCCTGTCCTTTAAAGAAAGATATGTGATAAGGGTTGTCTCCATCACCTCCTCTGGCTCCAGACCCTTTCTTCCCAACTCCTGAGTTCCTCAGCCCTCCTCCCCAGCATCATCTATTTTTGTTGTGATCACCTGTTGTCATTCCAATGGCACATGTCTGTTCCTATTTACTGCCTTTGTTTTACTCAAGCTGACTGTTCCCTTCCTTTCCTGCCTTAGGGTGGTAGTGGCTCTCCTCCCATCCTAGTGTCTATAATCACTTGGATTCTTCTCCTGAGTCCATGTCCTCTAAACCATCCCTGCTTGTAGCCTTAGTGCCCAGGCCCACCAACACCAATCTTCTCCTTCTTGACTTGAAGTAGAAACAACACCTGTGCTGGTTGGTTTCAGTTGTAACTTGACATCCCCTTATGACATCATCTGATGATATCACCTGATGATATAACCTGATGACATCACCTGAGAAGGGAGTTTCAACTGAGTGATCACCTAGATTGCCAAGCTAATAAGTAAGCAAGCAGGCCTTTCTCTCTGCCTTTGAATGAAATGGGATGAGATTACTTGCTCGAGTTACTGCCTTGACTTCCCTCGATGATGGACTACATCCTGGGATTGCAAGGCAAATAAGCCCCCTCTTCCCTGAGTTGTTTTATGTCCGGGCGTTTGTCATATCAGAGACAAACCCAGAACACAGAAATTGCTCATAACGGCAGACTGTTGCTTTCTTAATTTAAGATGTTTGACCTGGTGTTTTAAAATAACAGGTATGAAGTTATTTGCAGAGAAGCTAACAAAATTGCATACTTGCCTGAAATAAACGTGTGATAAATTCAGGGTAAGTACTGGCATCTCTAGAGCACTAACATTTGCCACATTATTTCAATAATTGTGATGCCTGCTTTTAGTCCCTAAGAAGTCTCTTTGCGCACTATGCCAGATTCAAAATAACTGTGTATTTTTAAAAAGGAAATCTATATATTGACTTTTTTTTTTTGAGACAAGGGTACTCTGTGTAGCCTGGAAGTCTTTGTAGACCTGACAAACTTTGTAGACCAGGATGGGCTTGAACCCACTGAGATCTGCCTGCCTCTGCCTCCTGAGTGGTGGAATTAAAGTCATGTGCCACCATGCCCAGTCATTTCAGACAGCTGTGAACTGTCATGTGGGTGCTGGGATTTGAACCAGGGTCCTTTGGAAGAACAGCCACTGCTTTTAACCACTGAACCATTTCTCCAGCCCCAAAAAGTACCACAAGTTTTTTGTTTTGTTGTTTTTTCAAGACAGGGTTCCTTTGTGTAGCCTTGGCTGTCCTGGACTCACTTTGTAGACCAGGCTGACCTCTAACTCACAGAAATCCGCCTGCCTGTGCCTCACAAGTGCTGGGATTAAAAGTGTGCACCACCACGCCTGACACTATATTGACTTTTTAAAAATCAGTCATCTACTGTGCAATCAAAATTAGAACTCTTGGGTTTAAAACAACAAATAGAGCCTCCAGATAACTATTAAAAACTATTTAGGGCTGGAGAGATGGCTCAGAGGTTGAGAGCACTGGCTGTTCTTCCAAAGGTCCTGAGTTCAATTCCCAGCAACCACATGGTGGCTTGCAACCATCTACATTGAGATCTGGTGCCCGGGCACATATGTAGAGCAAATGCTGTATACATAATAAATAAATAAATGTTTAAAAAAACTATTTAACTTTGTGGGTGGTGTTTTCATATGCAAATAAGCAAGGATGGGTTTTCTGTTCTGTAGAAGCTCTGGGGTCTGTTTAAACACTCTCTGTACTATGCATGTATACCACATGTTAAATCCTTAGAAACTTTGAAGTTAATATTTTTGTGCAACTGTGTTTTGAATAAAGCCACCACAGTGTTAAACACAAGGACAAACAGGACTGATCATGTGTTTCTGACTATTTTGGGTTTTGGTGTTGTTTTTGTTGTTGTTTTGTTTTGTTTTAATTCTGACCGCTATAACTTAAGTTTTTTGAAACTGAATTGCTTTCAATAAATTGAAGTGCTGTTAATAGTGATTTTAAAAAAAAGAACTGAGTAAGTAGCTGTTGAGATTTAGATTGCAATTAAGTATTCAATATTCAATAGGAGTTACACTCCTATGAATTTAATGAATTATTATTCACCCCTACAATGAACACTGAAGTAATATTATACATGAAAATCACGAAGTTTCTACAAATTGTGTTTTTGGTATATTTTATGGTGTGCATTTAAGGTCTGTGAGCTGACATTTTCATTGTGATTATTTTGATGTGCAGGGAGGGGACTCAAGGTACGACACACAATATGGCATTGACTGTTGCTAAAATAGGAATAAACCCTAATATTGCTCATTTATGGGTAACATCTTCCTCCCAATGCAGAGTGATTAGACTCTGACCCTGCAACCTTGTCTCCAAAGGGCCATAATCTTCACAAAACAAGACATTTCAATGCTGGGTGGTGGTGGCCCACACACTTCTAATCCCAGCAGAGGCAGGAGAATCTCTGAGTTCCAGGCCAGCCTGGTTTATAGAGAGAGTTCCAGGACAGCCAAGGCTACACAGAGAAACAATGTGTGTGTGTGGGGAGGGGTCACGGGGTGGGGGGGGGCGTGGATTTCAAGAGTTCTCTCCAGACACTTCTGTATGTGTTTAATTCATTCAGTGACTCTCTGGAGTAAATACTGTTAATAGCACTGTTTTCAGAGTCTGTGGGGCCTGCAATTCTTACACTATAGGCTCATTTGCTAAACTTACACAGCAACCTCTTTCAGGTCGTTTCCTCATTTTAAATGTGGGCATCCCTCAACACAGTGGCCGATGCAGAGGTCCAAATGACCAAAGCCCTTAGCGTAAGTCAGTTTACAAAATGCCTTGCTCCCAGTGGTCTGAACTCTTGGCAGAAGATTGAAAGACACAGAGAGCAGAGGGTGAGAGCCAACAGGATGTGACCCTATATCATATCTGATAACACTGATCAAAGCCCCCCATGTCTGGGAAATTATTGGAGACTTGTGTCCTTTTAAAGCCTTGTCCACTGACTGTGGGGTAAACAAGAATCTTGGAAAGAGATGCTTGATACTTACTGATAATGGAATAACTCATACATAAGTCTAAAATACAGTACACAAGTTATTGTCATTCAAGGACCATTTCTCCTCCCCAGAGGATAATTAGCAACTGGAGATAATTTATTGTCATGATTGAGGAGTCAGTGACTGCTGGCTTGTAGTGGTCAGATATACTGCTAAATACTCTGCAATGTGCAAGGCAGAGCTTTCATCACAAGGATGATCTGGTCTAGGATATCAGGATATTTTCCCTGCAGAAGTCAAGAAATCCTGGGATTCTCTTCAGACAACGCTGCCTCTGGGATTCCGGAGAGGGAACACTGTGCAGGCCCACCCTCTAGTGGCCAGTGTGGATAGTGCAGCTAGATATTTAAACTTGTCTCGCTTTCTTAAACGTGACTCGCTTCCCCTGCAAGAGCAACTAAGTACGTTTTATCCTTTCTGGATGCTATCCTTTCCCCCTCCACACACTCACACTTACAAAATCACGAAGCATATAGGCCTTCCTCGCTGTCTGACATATCGGTGCGGCTACCTGGACAGTTATAGCCATCAGAGTGGTATCCTCCTTGTTCCTTTTCAGAGTAGTAATGAGACTACCCAGCCACGCCCCTTAGCCGCCTTGCCTCTCTATCACCCTCGTCATTCCCCATGTACTAGAGAATGTCAGAGGGTCTGGTGAGTGGTTTTCCACGAACTTGAGATGTCTCAAAGAGTTCGTGTTCAAAGCCAGCCTCGAGAAATAATAGCTAACGTGGTGGTCTCATTCCACCAGTAACTCCATCATGACGGTGCAGAACAAATTAAGGCATTCAGTACCATTTACTACTACCTGGAGAAACACAGGTCGCCACACCTTCTTAAAACCGTGTGTGTTTTTTAAGAGAGGGAAGACCAGGGTATGAGCGTGCTAGTTTCTAGTTCAAATCTCGCTTATACCAGCTTTCTCAAGCTCCCTCTTGGCTTAAGGGTCATTTCAACTGGAAACATTCGTTCTAATTAATCCGCTCTTCACATGAGAATGTTCAAGGAATCATCCACCAAGCATGCCCTTACACAGGATTGTCCATGTGGTAGCCTTTGGGCTGCATGCACCCTGCACCAGCTACAAACACACGCCAACACATTTGCAGATGACATCATATCGTGATACCAAGAGGTTGGACACCTCTACTAACATCAGCGCTTGCATCCCAGCCTCTTTCTCGTGCAGCAAGTAGCAAGAAATGTCTCAAGTACTACAGAAATTAAAGGCTAATGTTCAAGAATTTGCAGAGCCATCTTAAAAAATAATATAGCTTAAAGGCCGATGGTGTAGCTTGATAGTAAAGTACATACTCACCATTCAAAATGTATTGGGTTTAATCTCCAGCAACCAAAATGATGATGATGGTGATGATGATGATGATGATGATGATAATGGTGGTGTGATAGACCTAACTGATAGTCTAATTATTTCAAAATAATGTCTCCAGTTTCTAAGAAACAAGACTTCTGGGGCTGGAGATATGACTCCTCTGCTAAGTTCTTGCAGATGAGCTGAGCCCAGTTCCCTGCATCCATGGCAGGTGGATCGCAACCGTCTGTTAACTCCAGCTCCAGGGGGATCCAATGTTTCTGGCCTCTGCTGGCACCCAAACACACGTGCACATACCCACACACAAACACATGCATGTACACATAATGAAAAATAATCATTTTTGTGTATTTATTACTTCAAGTTACATCTCCATCGCAGTCCCCTCTCTCCAACCCTTCCTGTCCCACCCTCCCACCCTCTCCCACCTATCCTATTCCTCCGGAGTGGGGTGCCCCTACATATCAGCCCCCCTCAGTTCAACAGTCATATGAGTGTTAAGAGCTTCCTCTTGCACTGGGAGCCTATATGCCAAAGTGTCCTACTAACGGGTAACAAGGTCTATGTTCCTGTCCCTTTTGGTGTGTTGGCTGTAAGATAGTTATCCTGTATTACATGTCTAAAATCCAATATAAGTGAATAGATGCCATGTGCATCCTTCTGAGTCTGGGTTAGCTCACTCGGGATGAGCTTTTCTAGTTCCATCCATTTGGCTGCAAATTGCATAATTTCCTTGTTTCTGATAGCTGAGTAATATTCCATTGTGTAGATGTACCACAGTTTTTTAATCCATTCTTCAGTTGAGGGACATCTGGGTTGTTTCCAGTTTCTAGCTATTACAAATAAGGCTGCTATGAACATAGTTGAGGCAACTTTCTTGTGATTCGGTGAGGAGTCATTTGGATGTATACCCAGAAGCGGTATGGCTGGGTCCCGAGGCAGAGCTATCCCAAGTTTTCTAAGATATCACCAGACTGATTTCCATAGTGGTTGTACAAGCTTGCACTCCCACCAGCAATGGAGTAGGGTTCCCCTTTCTCCACACCCTCGCCAGCATGTGCTGTCATTTGAGCTTTTGATCTTAGCCATCTGACAGGTGTGGGATGGAATCTCAGAGTCGTCTTGAGTTGCATTTCTCTGATGATTAAGGATGCTGAGCATTTCTTCAAGTGTCTCTCAGCCTTTAGGAATTCCTCCTTTGTGAATTCTCTGTTTTTATTATTTTTTTATTTTTTATTTTTTATTTTTTTTTTTTGGTTTTTTCGAGACAGGGTTTCTCTGTGTAGCCCTGGCTGTCCTGGACTCACTTTGTAGACCAGGCTGGCCTCGAACTCGCAAAGATCCGCCTGCCTCTGCCTCCCAAGTGCTGGGACTAAAGGCGTGCGCCACCACTGCCCGGCTGAATTCTCTGTTTTTAAATTGGATTATTTGGTTTCTTGGCATTTAATTTCATTTTTAAAAAGAAAAGAATGGTTTCTCAAAGAACTGCCTTGGGGTTCCAGATCTTGAAACAAGCTATGCCACTTGGAGGCGCCGTTAGGTTTGATGAAAATCTGCTGCTTTGTATTGTCATCTTTGACCGAGTCCCATGTCCAGTGAGTGCTATGAAATAAAACTGAATTTAGAGCTCACTTCTAAGAAAAGAAACAGAAATAGCAGTTTAGTCTCTTTATGTTCAAGTGGGATTAGGCAAGATTCAGTTGACAAAGTCTCAATTTCCTTGTACAAAGCTGGCTTTATCCAGCCAAATGAAATAAAAGGATGTTGTGTTAAAAGAGGCTTTGTATATTTTGACAGAAGAGACAATTGCTGAAGATCAACATTCCAGTATGAAAAGAGAGTCATAGCGAGAACAAATTGCGTTAACAGGAATCTTCAGACTTAAAACTAGAAACCTAAGCTGTTTGGGTTCTGGGGGTGAAGCTTTTTGCTTTGAGTGTTTGAAGCAACCTTAGCTTCTTGAACAAGCATTGTTTGTCCAGCACAGATTCAATGTCAAGCCAGATACAGCAGAACAAGACAGGGAGACTTGAAATCCCCAATATTTCAGAGGGCTCTGCAGAAGGAGGCTCAGCCACAGCTGTTTGAACTCACTAGAGTGTTTAATGGAGTTAGACCTTCATCACTGGCGAATTGCAAGTGAGACTATCAATGGGGAAATGTACCTGAGAGCTAGAAAGAGCAAAAGAGAACATGGTTGGCTCAAACGGAATTTCTTTCCGTTAGCTTCCACCTCCCTCCATCTATCCAGTCTTTGTACTCAGCATGAACTCTGTGATTCCCTTCACACCATTTTTTTCCTCCAAATGATCACTCCATATATTTTCCCCCCTTATATTGCTCTGTAAGTCATATTGCTCTAATTATTTCATCTACAAACCCAGTATCTTCTACTCAACTCTAAGGCCCCTGCAGAAAACAAAAGTTCTATCTTTGTTATTTTCTATTTTCCAGCCCAGGAATATATCACAACATGACAAATGATTTTAAATTTCAGGCTTATCTAAAGAGGAGAGAGAGAGAGAGAGAGAGAGAGAGAGAGAGAGAGAGAGAGAGAG
>CAJQZJ010032584.1:2247765-2275040 GCA_907164525.1 Lophiomys imhausi | reverse complement strand
GAGAGAGAGAGAGAGAGAGAGAGAGAGAGAGAGAGAGAGAGAGAGAGAGAGAGAAGGAAGGAAGGAAAGAAAGTAAGTAAGTTGGCATCTCTGGGACAAGGCTATGGGTCTCTTATGCCACTGGCCAAGATGCTCAGCAAGAGCGAGGGTGCAAACCAGTGCCATATGCTACTTTCCCCTCAGCAGCTCAGTATTTTACAGCATTGTGAGCCCCTGCACTTCCCTGCTGTGATCAGGTAACTGGGGTCCAAGCCCCTCAACATCTCCTTAGGGTTTGTCTACCTTATCTTCTAACTAGCTAACTGTCCTTCTGGCTGCAGTTGCACTTGACCCCGCCTTGCGTTTTTAACCTTCAAAAGTACTAATATTTGTGCTATTGAATGTTGGGAAGAGAGAAGGGGAAAGTATAGAGTAGCGAGAGTGAAAAGAAATGTGGATTCAGTTACCAATGTGGATATAACCAATAATTCTCATTTATTTTGCATAAAGATTAGAGGGACCTTTCACAGTGTTCAAAGGAGCTAAATAAATGATAATAAAAATAACAGCGGGAGTTGTTGGAGTGGGATGGGGTTAGGGAATGATGCTTTGGGGCAGGTTAAAATTGGAGCGTTGTGAAGACACCTGAGTACAGTTGACCAGAAGCAGTAGTGACTAGAGGACTGGTGCTTATGAGAGGCCACATGGCACGGAGCTAAGGAAGACACTTCCCTCATCCTTCTTCCTGGACCTAAATAGCCCTCAGTGCAACTACATTGCACTCAGTGATACTGCTACCCCAGGCCAAAGTCATATACCACTGTGGTTCTCAACCTTCCTGAAGCTGTGACCCTTTATACAGTTCCTCATGCTGTGGTGACCCCAACCATAAAATTACATTGTTGTTACTTCATAACTGTTATTTCCTATTGTTACGAATCATAATGTGAATATCTGATATTCAGCCCTGACGTGGTGGCAACTCACAAATTGAGAACCGCTGCAACTAGTACTTTTTGTCCTAATTGTTGCAGATGTCCCCTTAATGATTTTGACCACCAAAGTCCTCAAAAAGACATGAAAAGCCCCCATCCCCTCCCTTTCACCCCAGTGGGTACCAATTCCATTTCTGTACCCTGCTTGCAATTTAAAGACTCATTGTCCACCGTGTTCTTCCCTGCTTCAGCAACATCCACCTCTGGGCTGTGTGCAAACCTACCCAGCTCACCACTATGGCCTCTGCCATCATCACCTTCTGCTCTGTCCTCATCCTCATGATGCACTCCCTTCTCTTAAGGGCTTTGCTCAGGATAGCTTCTCTTTAGGGCATTCTCCAAGCCCTCTCTTTGAAGGGACACTAACCTCATTCCTCACTAATCCATCTTTCCCTACATGGCTTTTCTCCTTATCTCCTCATCTTTTATCAGCATCTGAAGTTCTGTATATCTTGTTTAAAATGTGTACAAACAACCTTCTGCCTCTAGAATCTCCTTGATCCACCTTCCTCTCTCTCTCTCTCTCTCTCTCTCTCTCTCTCTCTCTCTCTCTCTGTGTGTGTGTGTGTGTGTGTGTGTGTGTATGTGTGGTGTGTACATGCATGTGTGCAAGTATTCACAGTGCGTATGCAGCACGTAGTGTATAATCAGCCACGCATGTTAAATCACTGAGCCAGTATAGTCTAATAGCCTATTGTACAACTGTCAAAGGCAAGGATGCAAAACAACAACAAAGCCACACAGCAACAACCAGGGATAAAGGAGAAGGAAGCCTTGAACCATGAGCACAGACACGCAGGATGAATAACTCACCCAGAGCCACACAGCTAAGGGGACAGCAAGTTCATCTATGTTAGGTCACCAAACAGCCTCACCAAAAGCCCCACTGAGGGTGACAGAAATAGAAGTAGAAATCTACATTAACTATTAGGGGGCACAATTAGATCCTAGGTGGCTTTAAAAAAATACAGAATTGTGTTTCACTCTAGTAATGGGCACTACTAAACATCTCTCAGCTTCATTTGTTGGCGCTATGACAGACACCATTCTCTTACAATGTGTGGTGCTGGTGTCCCTCCTGAGAAGACAGGCTTCCTTGAAATAAGTCAGGAACCACACTAATCTCCAAACACGAACTGTAATCGGGACATTGCTTTTTTTTTGTATTGGAATATGTTAATAACTTATGAAACTATACGTTGCCAGCCTCAAAAGCTCCATATACTTCCAATACTTTCTCCAGCCACCACCAGAGCTGGATAACCAACCACAAGTTATCACAGCTTAATGATGCAGTAGCTATCTTGTTTCATCTCATTTTCCCTGAAGATGGTCTGGTTATCTGCCTGGAAACCTGACTGTACAGTCAAGGTAGCCATGTGTCTTGAATCATAAAATGGAGTCCATTGTCCTCTGTCCAAATCCACAAGATTATTTCACAGTACATCAGCCCACCACCACCGCGGGCCTGGAAAGCTTACTTATTGGGAGACAGATGTGTAGGGAATGTGGTACTCCAAACACAGCTAACTGTAAGACTCGGCATCCCGCCAGGCAGTGAGACACCAGTGGAAAAAGCTGCTGAGCAGTTCTGCAGTCAGGCGGTAAAGTGGAAATGCAGGCCCACTCATCAGTGTATCTACACATGAGAAGACCTCCAAAGGGCTTCACGGGACAATGGCATTGGAACATGTTGCTGTAGGTTTGCACGCTCAGCAGCACGCTCAGGCAATGGGTCAGGGAAGAGCAGAGAATTGGAAAGGAAACAAGAATGGATAGAAAGGGAACAAGTATGTTGCCATTTCAAGTTTCCAAATGGGCCTTGATTCTGGAAGGAGAGTAGAGATGAGGAATTTCTTTGCAGGGCCACCACCCTGAGGAAGACTGTGTGACAACATAGTACCTCAACTCTGGAGAGCTGGACCTTTGTCCCAATGAAGATCCCTATGGCTCTTCTGCTGCCCCTGCCTGGCTCTCTCCAGACAACCCTTCCCTTTGTGTTCCCCATTTTGTCTCAACCTAAACTTCACTTGTTTTGATAAATTCCCAGTTCTTGCTCCTTGCACTTTCTCCTTTACAGCACTAACTGTATTTATGATTCCTTCTCTGCCTTTGCCACTGAGGTCAAAGATATGTTAGCACATGATCCCTCCTATACCTATAACTTGAGCTGTTGAGAGGTCCAGAAACAAAGACAGAGTAATAGATACTTTAAAAACTGGATGGGATATGTATCTGGAGGTTCTCTAATGGGCTAAGTGAATTCTGTTACTACAAGATGCTGTTTCAGAAGCAATGCAGGGGCTAGAAGGTCTGCAGTCTTTTGACTCTTTTTTGGCTGGGGGGCTCTGATTATCTTTGCCTTCATTTGGGGGCTTAATGTTACAAGAAGCCAGGGTGGGTTCCCTTCAGAGGCTACTGTGGCTACTGTGGGATACATCATGATACCTCATGTTGAAGAAAGAGTTCTTACTCTACAGAGTACCACATTAAAATCACTGGATAAACACTCATGGTATGTTCTTTCTCACAGTTCAGTGTATTGGACATTGCATTAAGACTTTACTGAGAAATTTTCAAAGCATTGGCTGGGCCATTCACTCAGCCCCCTTCACCTTGTGGCTAGGCTGGGCTAAAAGGTCTGAGGTAGCTTCAGTTACATCACTCCCTATGTTCTTTCTCTTCTCATATTCATTCTTCTCATAATGGTGTAGCCTATGCTTCTTTATAACATGAGGTCAGAGAGACCACATGATATGTAAGAAAAAGAAAGAAAGTTAAGCTGACTAACCTCCATAAGGCTAGACCTAGAATTGGCTAAGTATCATTTTTTCCCTAATTCTATTTTTCAAACCATGTTACAATGGCATTCCAGGTTCGAGGGGAAAGAAAGCAGACACCTCTCTTGATGGATGGAACACTGTGTGCACACAGGGAGAGAAGGAAGTGATTACAGCCATATTATCATGTTGGTTATGACATCATCTACAAGCCAACATGCCCCTTCCCACACCCTAAGTCAACAGCCAAATCCTCAAGCTTTGTTGGTTTTGCATTTTCTTTAACAAGTCCTTGCTATAGCTTCGATCTTACAGATTTCCCAAAGACCCACATATTACAGATTTCATCCCCAAACAATGATGTTATTTGGAGGTGGTAAGCCTTTCAGTGGTAAGTCATTAGGGACATGTCTCTAGAGAGAGATGTGGGACCTTGTTCTTTCTCATCTCTGTCATAACAGGAACTGTTTTATCCATGACATTGTCCCCATTGTGAGTAGCTTACCTCCAAGTAACTCCATAACCTGTGCCTTCCATCTCTTCAACACAGAAGAGGTTGGAGAGCTTTCTGCTGTGGAATGTCATTTGACACCTTTAGAGTTCATTAGGATCCATGGTTTAATAAAATACAAAGGAGGCACAGGTAGATCATTACAAACTGAGATTCAGAGTTCTCTATTATCTTACATTTTTAGCAAAATGGCTATCTAAATCTGTTGAGTCTCCCATCAAGAATGAGGGAAGTAACAGTGGTTGCTTTATTTCTTTCTGACTGTTCTTCAATGTTCTCCCTGCCCCTCAATTCAGGACATCATGCCTTAGTTGTAGACAAGTGGCAGGCCTAATCCTGTCAAGTGGCAAGATAGATACTAAGTAAAATCCCTGGATAGATAATCCCGATTCTTTAGAAACAATGCACAAAATTGATTTTATTATACTAATTCCATTTTGGCAAATTATATGAGTCAGTTTCTACATTTTAAGATACTATGGTTTCTGGGCCATGTCTATAACCTCAACACATAGGAAAATAAGGTAGGAGAATCAGAGATTCAAGGAAAGCCTCACCTACATAACAATTTCAAAAGAAATGGGAAAAAGAATGATCTTGACATATATAAACAATTAAATTTTATGAACATACAGTAAACACCTAAGTTAACTACATGAGGTGCTAAGAGGCAAACGAAGCTAATGAACACCACCCAGAGATGCTGCCACTACTAGTAAGCCTTTCCAGAGTACTGGAAGGAAGTCCATGGGGAAGAGAGCCTTTGGCTTGATCTCTGTGTCTCAGCATCCCATACAGAGGACCAAAAGTTCTGTCCCTGCTTATAATCTAAACAGCAGAACTGAGCTCACACAATACAAAGAATTGGACACCACCGCACACATCAAAGTGTTTCCTGGGGAAAAATACAAGTACTGTCCTCTGGGCTTTCACAACTGCCAAACACTTCAGGGACCATTTCTTTCATTTTTTCCCTCTGGTTCATATCCTTGAAATGGACCAATGGCAATATTTTTTTGCCTGTGATTCAACGCTGATTCATTTCTTTGCAATTTCATACTATTTTCCTTGCTGTGTATTCTCTTTGTCTGAAGCTTATCTATCTCCTCCTATAATTTCCTGGGGTTTAGGTTTTCTCTATCAGGGGACTTATTGGATACAAAATGGCACAATTATCTCATAACACTTGAAATATCGATTGTACAAATAACTCTTCAGGCTCTATGAAAATGTGAGTCACTCTGACAAGTCATTTAGTCACGAACCTGGTTCCAGTGTCTTCGTTCCTTCATTCCTTTGACCTTATACACTGTAAACAGGAGACATTAGGGTATTGTGTCAGGTGATGGCAAGACCAACCATCTCCATGAGATACTTTTGAGAATGGAAGGAAATAACGAATAATAATAAGAAGGCCTAGTTGAGCTATACCAGATGTAAACTGGAATCACCCTGGGCAAAGCAAAATTAAAAGCTGTCCAATTATTTGTACATTTTGAGACACTCTGTCATCTGGCATGGTCAGAACTCCAATAGAAAGAAGTTAGTCAGGCTGTGGGACTCTAAGAAATATTTTCATATTTATGTACATTAGGGGTATTAAAGCAATGAAAACTGAAATCTAGACTAAAAATCCTGTAAGTTAAAAAAAGTGTAGGATTTGTAGCCATCTGTTCCAATTCATACAATGATAAAGTTTCTTCTTCTCAGAGCCAAGCATTTATGTTCCAGAATTAGAACTGTCCCCTTTCTCTTCCTGACAGAATGTATTCATGTTCGAATGGCTGTAAATGACTACAGAGTACAGAATTTTCTCTCTGTCTCAGAACCAACTGCCCTACTCCCATATAAACTTGTGACATAACTTCGGGGCTCCTTTTTATTTTATACTAGTTTGATATATCTACACAAGCTTATCTTCTGGTTAACTGATTCTGTCCCATGGATCTACTGAGCCTTCTAATACCTCTCATCTTTGCCAGTTATATTTCTGGACTTGAGAGTTTGCATTTCAGACTCTTGCAATTTCTGTTTCATTATTGATAATCATTATTTAGTGAGAGATTCTTCTCACACATTTATAGCTGCTTAAATCTTATTTCCCTTTACTTCTTTGGAATTATTTGTAATTGTTTATTTAAGGTGTTTGGATAATAAAACCAAAGTCTAGGCTTCTTGGGGACAACTTCGATAGGCTGCTGTTTGCTGCCGTTTGGGAATTTTGAGCATCATGCTGTATGGACCTGTGGAAATCAGATTGTCCTAGGGGATCATAGATATTTTGTTAAATCAGACACCATCTGGTATCGGAATAGCTGTATCAGCCTGACAACCGGAGGTTCTCAGGACAGTTGGAAAGTGGCAGCCAACACTGACGTCAACCTAATTGTGAGGGTATTTGATCCAATGTTGCTGAAACTCTCAGTGTTTCAGAAGAAGGTGCAAATGTGAGTTCTCTGTATAAAATTCTTCAGGGTTTCAGCATAAGCCTGAGGAAAGGAGTCTGCTAAGTGAGCAAAAACCTGAAGGTTGGAACTGCCTAGGCCATAGGCTGAGTGGGAAAGTGGGACAGCATGGGAAACATTTTATAAAGTTGAAGTAAGGGTATGCTGAAGGGGAACCCCTCAATATCCAGGCTTGAAATTGTATGCTTCCCCCCCCCCCCCCCCCCAGTACAAGATGAATAAATAGCTTTGAGTTAGAGAATGGAGTGGTATGCATTCCCTGGGACAAGGCTAACCTGATGAAGGACAGATAGAAAGGGGCTATGGTGAGGTCATGGAGGACTTGGGAGACTACAGCTATCTTTTATATAAGAGACAAAGAAGACCTGAATAGGATTGGGGTGTAATTTAACATGTTTTGCTTCATTTTTATTTTTAAGTGTTTGAGAGCTTTTCCAGTGTGTTTATCTGTGCACCACATGCACGCAATCCCACTGAGGCCAGAAGAGGGCATGAGATCTGCTGGGACTGGAGTTACAGACATGTGTGACCACTAGGAATAGAATCTGAGGCCTCTGGAAGAGCTCTTAACCAGTGAGTCATCTCTCTAGTCCCTGGGCTAGAATTTTAAAACAGGCATTCGGTGAAATGTAGATGTATCAACAAGACAAAAGCAACAAAAACCAAACAACAATGAGAAACACTCTAGATGGAAAAAAAACTTACAAGGGGCCCAAGTCATCCTGAAAGCTTAAAATAAAAAGTGAATGAGGAAAAATAAGTGGGCCACAAAATACTGTCTGCCTTTGCTGCTGTGCCTGGGCCCAGCCACTTGTGTGGAAACCTGTGCTCCGCCCACACAGATGCACCAAAATAGCAAGGCACCTAGCAAACTGATGGTGATTAATGAATCATCAGGCTGATATAAGAGAGGGCTTTGTCATAATGAGACTATTAAGGCAGGCTCATTTTAGATTATGTACAGTCTGATTTTTCCCAGTATCTGAACTGAATTCTTGCAGTTTATAAAGACCAAACAAGTCAGGGAAGGATGGAGATCCCTCCTTGAAACACACTCTCCACATTCTCCTTCTGTCTCTCAGGCCCTCATATCTGTAGCTTCCAACACCTGAATCATCACTTCAGACCTCTCCATCCACACAGCATCATCCCACTTTTATTCACATCCTTTTCGCCATGCCATCTCTTCTTCCCAAATCGACTTGCACCTGATCTCTTTCTTGTTTTGGACATCCTGGCTCTAGCTCATGCATGAGATGAGCCACTGGGTGTAGACTGCTGATGCCCAGACTCACATTCTTTCTCCCCGTCAAGTTCACCTGAACTACAGGGAGCAGTCCTGCATTGTTTCTACATCAATGACACCACCTTCCTGTCCTCTGCCTGGGGCCTTTTCCTATGACATAGGTGTTCTGTGTATTCTATCGAATCTGCAGATTAAATGCCCAATAGTAGAAACCTTTAAGCATTTAACGAGGAATGACTGCCAGGGGATAAGTACCAGCTTCAAAGAAATAGTCCTGGCGTACATGTCTCACCTTTCCTTGTGTAACGGGATCCCAGACTTAGTAGATCCCAAGCCCTTAGCTCAACTGATTCCATGATGAAAGTGCCATTTGGGTTGTAAAACTCAGCACATAGACAACACTACCTGCCAAAACTAAAACATAGATCTAAACCATTAAAGTCCATAGTTACGAGAAAGTCTCTAAATGCACTACTGTTGCTTTTGGCTTTTGTAGTTTCTGGCTAACTGTTCCTGTTGTTGAAGTATGTTGACCCATAACATGGTTTTTGTGCTTAAAAGCTCACCCTGAGGAAGTCTTGGGCCACACTGGAATCTCGAACACCCAGTGCAGTTGCCAGCCAGCTAATAAAGACTTTCTGTTGGCTTAAACCCATGTCTGAGCAGTCTTCTCTGGTGAATACCCCCACAATACTTGGTGGATCTTGGACCTTGGATCTCCTATCTTCAATGGGAGGACAGCCCAAGCACCAAGACCAGGAATTTTCTCCTTAACACGACGTTTATTCACACCAGCATCTGACTTCTTCCTCTCTGACCTCCCCACTTCCAGAAATCACTCTCTATTCCAAATAAAATTCCCACCTCTGAGTACTTTCCTAAGGATGGCTTTTGACTGGTTCAAAAAGACATTGGCCATTTTATTTACCAATAGGTAACTGTGCTCATAGGTTTTCTTTTTAGATTACCCTTGAATATTGACAGATGTCCTTGGGCTTATGTTGAGATGTCTTCCCATGCAAAGTGCCAATGGTGAATTTGAACATAATCATAGACCAATAAAGGAGATACTTTAAGACACATAGCACCTGAAGGTCACCCTAAAGCACACCACTTACACCAGCACCCGTGAGGTATTGCATTGTATGAGGAGGAGATATGCTCTGCCAAACTTAACATTTCCAACCACAATGGAGCAAATTTAATTAAGCTACCATGTCTAGACAGGTTGCTTTATTCTTTTGGAGGAAAATATAGACTACCTTTTTCCTCAGTGGAGCTCAATCTGAACCACAGATGATGAACATGAGAATGACTGAGAATAATCAAAACTGACTGCACTAGGTACAGCCTTCGGTTGATGACCTACCACAAACCGAAATAGTTTAGACCTACTCAGAATGTGTTCATGAGCTTTATGACTGAATTTGAATATAAAAGCTTTAAAGAACCCAGACCATCTCAGAGTTTTTGTTGTTTCTATATAAATGTTGAATTTAGTGTGAAGATAAACCACATTCATACTCAATATACATTATACTCAGTGTAGAAGGAATGGTGCTGAAAGTCGAGTATTAAAATGTGCATCATTGATCTCTGCATACATTATTTCTTTGTTATGCATCTGTTCTGGGTAGAGGATACAATGTCAGACCTTGGGAAGACAGAGAGATGACTTTTGTAAGGTTGGCCATCCAGGAGCTTATGATTTAACAGGAGAGTGGACTAATGAAAAGGATTATGTTTTCAAATCAAATTCACCCAATATCGATTTTTACTAATGGTTCAAAGACACAAGCATTCAGGCAGTACAGGCAAAGCCAGGGAGGACTGAGACATCTTTTAGGGTCCCTGGGTCCTACTCTGACACTGGACATGTACTTTGTCTCAATATGGATGGACTTTCTTAGGAAAATCGAAGGCAACCTACATATCAGGCAGTGTAGGAGCTGTGTTATATCTCTGGTTTGCACCCAAAAGAGTGATGTATCTCACCAGACATTCTCCAACAACCATGTTACAAGAAGTCACAGCTCTCTATGTTTCTGAAGTAAACTAAAGACCTCTTTTTAAGAGTAACCCACAAAAGGCCCTCTGCTTGGAGAATGCCATTACTTATTTTCTAGAGGTCCAGTTACTGTACTGACAAAGAGATTCAGCCACGTCAACCATCTTCTTTTCTTTTCCTTGTGACTATCCTCATAATGGAGAGAGAACATGAGCCATAGACCAACTGCTTCAGTTTCTTCCTCCTAAGTACATGAGGCATATACACAAAGATCTTCAAGATCAGACAGAAATAGAAGTCAGGTAGTAGCTACTATAGAACTCAGGGGATAGTAGAGCACAGAAAACTCTACTGTTGTGAATGCTTATTTTGTGCTTTTTAATTATTGTGGCTTCCATCTATGGCCAGCACATATATATATGGAAGCCATAGAGTTCAGTCCTGTCCAGTATTTGTAGATCTGAACCAACCAGATGAAGCATGACAGTTCAATACATTTGAGGATAAGAGACCAGAGTAGATGGTTGCAAGAGTTAGAGACCACGGGCACAATTCCCTACATAAATCTAGAAGAGGTTAATTTTTCCTCTCACCATTTCCCTCTCTCCTCTCCTCTCCTCTCTTTCTTTTTCTTCACTCTGGGAAGATCTTGGCAAGAGCATCACATTTCAGGTAGTTTCAACACTATTCCTCCAGCAGGTCCAGATACAAAACATGGCATCTCCTATAGTGTATGAGCTACATCATGGAACTGTACATGGCTCTTGGCTGCCAGGTAGCAAGCATATCTTCTTCCCCATCACTTGTAGATTCATGTAAATGTAGACTCTGCATTTCTTCTTTGTATCTCTAACTCTTCCAGTGCCCATGAGTTTCTCAAATTGCAGTATATAGTGTTTTCTTCTTTTCTTACCTAATCCTTGTTGGGTAGGGGTAATCAGAAATTCAGTGTGGGATATACCAACTTTGAGCAGTCTATTAGAAATCCAGAAGTTGATGTTTATAAGCATCTAGATACATGAGTCTAGAGGAGGAGAGTTTGACTTCTCAGGAATGAAGTATGAACAGGTATTGCATTGCATGGATGTGACATTTAAATCCACGGGACTAGAAGAGATAATTAAGTCTGTTAATGTAGATCAAGAAAACATCTAGAAACTAAGCTATGGACACTCCAACATTAAGAGACCAAGAAAAAATCCAACAGAGGAACATGAAAAGGAACAAAAATTAAGACAGGAAGAAATCATGGAAGTACGATGTTCTAAAAGCCTATGCCTCCTTGTTTAACCTGGGTTTGGGTTTTGTTTTTGAATACTGAAAACCTCATACTACTCTGAAGAAAATATATACCTTCAAGGACTAAGGAAATTCAGCTGAGGATGATAAAGTGTACTAGATGAAGGTATGAAGGTGTGCGCTTCTAGGTCTCTTCTGCCCTGCTGAGGATGATCGAGGGGGAAGGCATGAGTGGTCTAGGTCCCTTCTGTGTCACAAGTTTGTGAGGTGACCAGAGCAACTTTATTTATCTTCTCTTTGCCTAACTTTTCCTCAGATATAAAATAAAGATGGCTTTGTTACTTTTTCCCCCTACAATTTATGCTTGGAGATGTTTTTTTAAAATAAATACTATAAAAAAATTTTAAGGGGCAAAAGTTACCTCTGGCAATCTAAGGGGGCCACTTTGAAACTATAAAGTACTTTGGAACAAAATTGGAAAATGTCTGATTCCCAGTATTATCTTTTACCCAATAAAGACTTAATTCAGTTTATTAACCTTCTTCTCATTTTCTTTATCTGTAATGTGCACGTAATGACTCTGACAGGCAGGTGGCAGTAAAAAAAAAGTTAAATGTTTGCAAAGTACCAGTAAATAAATAATAAGTCAATTCCATCCTCCACTCTAAATTCTTAGAAATCAAGTAGGGAAATGATCATATTCTAAATATAGAGATAATGAAAAGCCTGAATTGTTTTAATGGGAGAAGGCAGTAAGCCATGAAATTGCGAACAATGCTCTCAGGAAGTGAATGCTAAAACAACCAGAGCCTTGATTTGTCTGTTAAACCCAATCAAGGCTGTGCCACTGGGCAGGTTCAGAGGTAGGACAAAGAAACACTGCACTTGCCACTTTTGTTGGTCTGCTTGGTTCTTTGTGGTCAGAGCCTTCACGCAGATGTGTTTTGAGTGACTGGACAATGTCCAGGCTTTTCTGTGTGGCTTGCTGCCCTTCCAGAGAGGACTTTGGCACACTGGCTCCAGAGGTGTCTCACTTTTTAAAAGTCAACCTGGCAAACTGAATTATAACCTACTTGACAAATGTTTGCTAACAATGGACTCAAGAGACTTTTTTATTTCTTTGACTTATGAGTGAGCTAGAACTCCTCATCAGCTCTGGGAAAAATAATGGCAGAAAAGCTTACTTAGCCTTTGTTGCTCCTATTATGCCCTGTGCCCCAGGAAGCTGTGAGGCCTGCCTTAGTGTGTTAGTGCTGCTATGAGAATGGACCGCACATAGCATGGCTTAAACCACAGCCATTGCTTTCTTATGGCTCTGGATGATCGAGGTTCAGGCAGGTCCTGTGTCTACCGTGAGCAATTCTTGATATTCAGATAGTCACTTTTCCACTGGGTCCTCACAAGATTATTCTTCTGTGTGCACTTGTCTGATGTTTTGTCATGATCCCAAACTTCGCTTTCTATGAAGACCTGAGAGTGGACAGATTAGGGTACACCCCAAAAGATTTATTTTAAATTAACCATCTCTTTAAAGTCTACAAAAAGCCACATTCTGAGTTAATAGGTTTTAGAGCTTTAATTTTATTTTAGGAGATTCATAATTTAGCCCCCAGCAAGGGCTGGCTTAGAGATTTAAGAAATGAGATCATATCTGTCTTCCTGGAATATTAGGTGGCTTATGGGCAGAGGCAAAAGAGGACTGCCCAAACAGTCAAGGTTAGAGTCTGGGAGCATGTTGCCAGGCACACTGTTCAGCCAGTCCCAGTCCCAGCCAATACCCCCAAAAAAGCTGGTATTTTTATGAAGACAAGACAAACCAACCCTTGCCCAGCCTTCTGTTCTCTTCCTGGGCTTTCTGAATGCCTAGATGCATCCAGGAAAATGGTTTAACCCCACCCACATAGGGACTCAAGTGTCCTCATCCTTGATCCTTGCACCTCACCCAGGAGCTATTGATGGATTTAGTGGGTGCTAAGTTTGGGAACCTGGAGGGTCTTCTCTCCTGTGGTGGTCAGGACAGGCCAGACAGCAATGCCTACACTGTCACAACTTGGGTCATCAATTTCTATCAGAATAACAGACTACAGTGTACTGCATCTTTGAAGCTATCTTGCAGATGCCATGGGAGCAGAGGCTGGCAAGAAAGTGCCAGAGCCAGAAAGAGCAAAGTCAGAGGTTGGGGAGTGACTCAGTAAGCACTAAGAAAGCAACCTTTGATTATATGATCATCACATACTCCTGTCCCTGAAGGTTTTGCTACTTTGATTTTCCCTGCGCAGGGGAGGAATTAATGTGGTTCTCAGCCACTGCCAGAAAACATACAGACCATTTTAGTATTGTCTTTTAAATCTCATTTCCACATCAATCTTTACTTCAAGAAGGCGCCTCATTCAAGCAGGATGAATGGGTTAGGCAAGAAATGCTCCCTGTTGTATCAAATGAACCCAAATGCCTGAGGCTTGGCATGCTAGAAATCCCTGGTCAACAGGCAGCCATCTGGGCATCCTTCAAAGATTCAGGGGCTTTCCATCTTGTGGTTCAGCATTCAAGGGCTCAGAGACATGTCCTTCAGGAAAGACATAGGAAAGAAAATGAGGATCTGCAGGGAGTAGGCTTGTGGGCCTCACCCAAAGTGACATCCATCAGTTCAGTGTCAATTCATTGATCAGAACCGTTATGTACACATCTAGTAGAGATGGGGAATCGGAATGTAGTCAATGTGACACAGGGAAGAAAAGGGCATGGGAGTCACAATGGTTTGTTGGCTCTAGGGAAGTATCTGTTGTTTCTTAATTGTGTCCAAAGAAGAACTTGACCATTTTATATATATTAAATAATTATTGCAAAACAACAAACACTAAGAATCCTCAATTCTTGGTGTAAATTGTTGGAAATAATCTAACACCATTTCAGAAGAAAATCTTTAGAGGGCATCTTTTAAATTGCTAACAACTTCCTGTCAACAGACTTTTCAAAAGACTTGAGCAATCCTTTGCTTAGTCAAACTCCTAGGATTGCTTTTAACACCCAAAGAAAACATTTTATTCTTGATGGAATCCAAATGAGGAGTTCCCTCCACATGTATATCCAATCCAATAGCTAAAAACAAAATGCGAAAATCTGTATTGTGTATTGATGTATTTGGTAATTCTGAAAAAGAAATCCCAAGTATATTTGCAAGCTGCTAAAGATCCTCCGATTGTATCCCAGCACATACCAAGGAGCTACTTTACAGGATTTCAATGTGCCCAGGCCATTTGGCTCTGGCTGAGTGGCCTGTGGGCAAACCAACATCTTAGCTTTGTCATCTTGAGTTGTGATGGAGTTGCTAAGCCCCTAACTCAGCCTACATGGATGATTTACAGAAAAGAGCCTTTCTCCAGGATGGATGCAAGAACCCAAAGAAGGCTTTGGGCAGGAAGGTTATCTGAGACTGTGTTCATCAAAGAGTTTCTGGAAGGGAGGGAGACCATGGGGAAAGTGCTAAAGCGAGCAATTCACAGACTTCTAGGATGCCCAAGCTGTGGAAGTCTTAGGATGCTATGCTGAACATTTCACAAGTCTCTCACGTTGCCAAGATGGGAGATGTCCAGGATCACACCAAAATCACACCTACCTCATCCAATTTTCTAAGGAGATGCTCTTTGGATTAGACAGGGCTGGCCTCAAACTGTGGCTCTATCACTTTCTAACTACACAGGTCTGAGTTTCTTAAACACCATAGACCTGCATTTTTTGCATGTACAAAACTGAAAATTATCAGCATAAAATTGGCAATAATGGTAAGAGCAGAGTTATGACAGGTAAGAAATCCAGGCTGACTGTCTTTGTACCATGCACTGTTCCTAAGCCCCCACCTTCATCAAAACATTATGTTCTCTGTAAGATGCTTTGAGGATTGGAGAGGGCAGTAAGCTGTGGGTTTTCTCACTTGCAACAACTAAAACATCAGTTATGGGGCTGGAGAGATGGTTCAGCAGTTAAGAGCACAGGCTGCTCTTCCAGAGGTCCTGAGTTCAATTCCCAGCACCCACATGGTGGCTCACAGCCATCTACAATGTGATCCGATGCCCTCTTCTGGATGCAGGTGTACAAGCGGATAGAGCACTCATATACATAAATTTTTTAAAAAATCAGTTATAATGAAAAAGACTAAGTTTAAGCACAACCGCTCACCTCCTTCCTTTGCTGGGATATACACATAGCCACAGGCATGACATCGCCCTCCAATCGAAATCCTTTTAAAGAATAAAGGGAAAATTTGTTATTGCCCCTCTCTCCTCCATGTGCCTAAAACCTGCAGACCAGTGTCTTCCCAGTCAGCTTCCAGGATGAATGTGTGGTGGCCTCCTTGCTTTCTAAGTTCCAGTGGATGACAGCGTCCCCTCCCACTAAGGTCCCACTGTGTAAGCTTGTAATCACAGACAAGATGCTCTGATAGATTACAAATTGTTTTCAGCAGCTGACCTGGGCATAACATCACCACTTCCTGATTATATTGATATATGTCTCTATTATCTGCTTATTTGCGCCTCCAGAAACAATTCGTTTTTGTTGTCTCACCGTAAACAACATTGCAAGGTCTCTGTATTAAATCATAATTCTTTACCCGTGCAGTTCATGCACCTTTGTCCCTGGGGAATCTAGTGACGTGAATTTACAGGAACATCAGGGTATTTCTCACCAACAGTTTCCTGTTATTGATGCTTTTGTTTGGTTGCGATCCTTTTTTTTTTTTTTCACTCATTTGGTTTCTCAAGGGAAAAACAAACAGGCACGTGACAATGATCACTGTCGTGAGATCTCTTCTAGGGACCTCACAGATGTGTTTTTGTGAAGGGCTGAGCCCTCTGACAAGGCCAGATGCTGTGGGATTGTGTAGACAGACAATTGGTTATCATTCACTTGCTCTCTCAGTTTTCCCACACACTTTAGATCACTATCTTGGCCAACAAGCTTCTGTAAAAGAAATTCCACAGTCCTGGAAGAGAATGTCTTGAGATAAAATCTGGATAAAAACAAGAGACTTATGGATGAGATACAATTGATTATTATGAACTCTGAAACACTGGTATCCAAAGCTTCAATTTTGGCCCACCAAATAATGGATCATGTGCCCACCCCGGGTTCTTCTTGGCTGAAATAGAAAACTGAATTTCCAAAACTCAGATACACAGAACATGTCCCCAAGCTACTTAGCCTTTCTGTATCATTGGCCTAATGCACTTCCATCAGGGTCTTCTTAAGGTCTGCTTTTAAACTAACAGTAAGAATCCTTAAACGTTAAGGACGTCATCGAAGCCTCTTATAAACCGACCTGTCCATCAAATATGCTAGTCCACTTGAGCCAATGATTCTCCAGAGTTCTTCTGTCCAAGATGGCCACCAGTTAACTCTGGTTATTTAAATTTAAATTGATTAAAAGTAAATGACAGGAAAGTTCCTTTTCTTTCCTCTCTCTTTGTCTTCCAGCTAGCCACATTTCAATTGTCAGCAGCCACACAAGTAAGAAATATCATCACAGACAGTTCCAAATATTAGCAATCCCATCCCATCCCTGCAGAGAGCTCCATTTGGGTGATGCTCCAGGATGCAGATTTAGCCTGCGCTGAACCTCCAAGGTGGTTATTTATAGCAAAAGTTGCAGCTAAGTGTTCACGCTAGCAAACCTCTTATTTTCTGTTTCACATAGCGAGAGGAACTGTCTAAGACCTGATCTCTCCTCTTTTCATGTCTCCCCTCAGTTTTCATTCCAACTCAAGAGCATAAAACCGTCTGATTACATTTTAACATTCCCTAAAGGAACTGTGACCCCTGGGACAGGCTGGCAGTGTTCCTAATTGTCATTCATTCTCTTTCTCCTTTCCTTTACAATGTCAAACAGTTACAAGTTGAGTTGGAGATCAGAGCATGTAAGAATAAGAGAGTCAATTGTTCAAAAATTCTGTTTATTGAACCAATTAGCTAGCTACACAGGTAAAAAGGTACTTGCTACCCAGGCCTGATAAACCTGAGTTGGATCACCAGAACCCATGGTGAAAGCAGGGAACTCAGTCTCGGACGATGCCCTCTGACCTCCATGTACACTGTGGTACACGTGTGCACACACAAACACGCTGGCACAGAAATGAAATACCATCACTTTTTTTAAATACCTAAAAATTCTATTTATGTTCCATTTCCTTTTGGCATCATAATGATCTAAGTATGCGATTTGGAAAGGGACATTTCAGTTTTTGACTCAATTGTTTGGTTCTCAAGTGTGGACTTTGAGGATGACAACATCAATACAGTCTCAGTGTCAAACAGTGGACACACCCAGACCTCATGACCTCGTAAAAGGTCTCTTTTCCCCTGCTGTGGCTCACACAGAGAATAACAGCGTGTGTGTAGATGGAGGAGGCCATCTTTGACTGAGGCCACAGTTAGAGCTGCTGCAAAGGTCAAGGGATCACCATCTCCACACATCTGTAACTATTGTGACATAGCTGGTACCACAACACACAGGGACAGGGCGGGATCTCTGCTCTAAGCAATGGGGACAAGAGAGCCTTTGAGAACAGGCTGTCAGCACCAGGACTTCCTAGTCTCTTATCAACAGTCCAAACCAAAAGTGCATGTCAGCTGTAGTCTGGAAAGTGGTGGACATCTACAGGGGAAAGAGATCCTTACATACTGAGCTTTGGTTTAGTCTTCTATTTACAAAGCTAATGGTTTGAATAAGGGTGTCTGACTTAATAATATGTTTGAATACATAGAAGTACCATTTATCTATGTCCAGTTTCCTGGTGGGAATGGCAGTACTCATGAAATCAAAGCCCATGCCCATGCCCAAATGGACAAGCAAACTATCTCTTCTCCAGAACAAGGATGTTAAAAAAGGAAATGGAATAACCATTTGTCTGAACTGCAATCCTTTGCTTTGGTTTCAGTTTTTGGCTATAATGTATTCTCAATTTTCCTGAACTCTTGAGGAAACTTTAAACATGTATAGAACACTGACAATTGTAAAAGTTTTTCCCGAGCTGTGGGAAACCCTCAGGGTATGCTCTCCAACCATTTAGGTGTTAAGAAGTTCTGGGCCCATCAAGGCTGCCAGAGGTTTCCCAGAATTCCATGAATAGTCAATCATTTCATTTTTTCTTTTTAAAAAAGTTATGTGTGTGTGTGTGTTTAGTCCATAAGTATTGGACTTTGGTTTAGTCTTCTATTTACAAAGCTAATGGTTTGAATAAGTATGCCTGGCTTAATAATATATTTGAATATATAGAAGTACCATTTATTTATATCCAGTTTTCTGGTGGGAATTGCATGCCCATGCCTGATATCTGCATGTGAGGATGTGCATCTGAGTGTAGGAATCATTGGAGGTCAGAAGAAAATGTATGATTCCCTAAAGCTGAAGCCACAGGCAGTCATTAGCCACCTGAACTGGGTTCTGGGAACCAGAGTCAGGTCCTCTACAAGAGCAGCAAGTCCTTTAAACCACTGGGCCATCTTTCCTGCATTCCACTTTGTCTTTCTGTCACATTCTATGGCCCATCCCATCAAACATAAATCTAATTAATTGTCCTAAGACTCAAAATCAAAGTAGGAAGTCATGTTTTATTTATTTCCTTAAAAATTTATTTTTATTTATTTTATATTTATGAGTATATATGCCTGTATGAGTATATTATACTGACATGTGTTTGAGTGCCGTCAGAGGCCAGAAGAGAGTGTTAGAGTCCCTGAAGTCAGAGTTACAACAGTTGTGAGCCACCTAAAATAGGTGTGACAGACCAAACTCAGGTCCTTTGTAAGAGTAGTACGTGCTCTTAACCTCTCTAAGCCACTTCTCTAGCCCTCGTGTTTTGTCTTTATATGTTATATTTTAAGAAGACACTTAACTAGGATAAAACCAAACTCAGCTGGTCCAAGAATTTTTTTTAAAAGTACAATGATTTCTAATGATAAAAAATAAGACTCTTAAGACTAATATGTAGGGATAATCTTTTGTGTACTGTATGGAAGCATCACCTGTCAATAAAAAGCTAATGGCCTATTAGCTAAGGCAAGAAATACAAGGTGGGACATCTGACAGAGTAGAAATCTGGGATAGAATCAGGCATGGGAGGAGATTCGCCTTGGGCTCTGAAGAAGTTGGACACATGAAACTTAGGAGAGGTAACTAGCCATGTGCCAGACATAAAATAGAATAAATGAAATAACAGATTACGAGCTAGTCAGGGAACATGACTAGCTATATGGTCTAGGCATCTGTAAATAATAAGCCTCCAAATTGTCATTCTGGGAGCAAGAGGCCACATGGAAAAGCTTAAGGTTACACCAATATATTTAAACATACAAATTACATAATAATCTCTCTTTCATATTTTGAGAGTTGGAAATAAAAGAATCCAGAGTCTTACTTAGCCAATGCTGTCTTTGATTGTTTTAGTTCAAACAGTGACAGAAAAGTTCACACAGAATTGAGTGGACAGTCCAGGGATCAAACCTGTTAGGTTCTTGATTTCACTTCATTAACCCGTGATTGCTGTTTAGATAGCCCTTGCTTATATGCTTTCTCTGAAAGTGGGCCTCAGGATCCTATCCATCACCCCTTGTGAATTATGTCAAATTTTCTCTACC
This sequence comes from Lophiomys imhausi, assembly GCA_907164525.1. Taxonomy (NCBI): domain Eukaryota; kingdom Metazoa; phylum Chordata; class Mammalia; order Rodentia; family Muridae; genus Lophiomys; species Lophiomys imhausi. Next base: position 2,255,186 of record CAJQZJ010032584.1, on the reverse strand, counting down.
ATACCACTTTTTGGCCACTTCAGAGGCAATGGGGCTTTGACATACTTCATAAGATACATCCTGAAGTGCTTCCTCCCAGAGGTTCTGGGACATCTCACTTCATGCTCTGAGGTTTCTCTAATATGTGACTTCTTGATGTGTGCAATGGCATGAATGTCCTGAAAATGTAGAGTTTACTCCTAAGGGATCCTCCCTTTGTGAATAGGGTAGCGGATGTGGAACTATGGGTAAATGCTTTACTCGGTCTCTCTCCAGGAATATTTTCATGAAAATTTACGTCATAAGGTTTCCAATAGTAGGTGGAACCAGATGTCCCAAGGGTGTTCAGTTTGATTACTCATTCTAACAGTGCCTTTTCTTGACCCTATTTCTTTCTTCCCACTTTCCCTAGACTTTACAGTCTCTCCCCTACTAAATCCCTGCATTTAAGACTTACTCTTGGGATCTCCATCAGAGGAACACAGATTGCAAGGCAAACCATCATGGCAAATAATTATTTGTTTTTAGAATAAGATTTTTGCTTCCCCTAATACCTAGATTTCAAATGTAAAATACTCTCCTCAGTGAATGATGGTGTGCCAGCATGACTCTGTGACCAGCACTGCTTCTGACTTAGTCTTCCAAGTTTTAGTCACTGATAAGAGATTGTTAAAAACTAAACAATTCAAAGACCATTTTGATAAAGTGTGTCTGCATTCCTCTATAAGTAAGTTGTTTATTTCTCTATATTGTGAACCAAAGAATGTATTATTTTATGTAGATGGATGTTGGTGGTGGTATGGAGAAGAGAATGCAGAAGTACTTCCATAATTACATTAAATTTTAAAGAACATGAAGCACATGAAATCCAGCTAGACAGAAAGAATAAATTCTAGTCTTCTACAGTTCTATGAGGTGACTATAATTTACAGCAACTTACATATTTCATGATGATCTAGAAGGCAGGAATTTAGAGGCCAAAAACTAGAAGAAATAAATGGTTAATGAGAGAGAGATTTTAGTTATTCTGGCTTGATTATTATAGGCTAACTGTACCTATCACCTTACCACATTTCATTCTGTAAATATGAGTACATGTCTGTGAAAAATAAAATCTTTAAAGATATGAATACCCAAATATTACTCTCCAACTTTGGCTTAAATATCTTCTCCCATTCTTAAATTTCAGTCTCTTATATAGTTTTGCTTTAAGTTATAATTTAGAAGGCAATCAGGTTTGCCTTTTTACCAACTATTCTAGTACTTTTAAACTAAAGAACAGAGAGCTTGTTTATATTTATTATAATTACTGAGAAATTTGAATTTATTTCTCTCACTTTTTATTACATATAGTCATGGTGTGTGTGTGTGTGTGTGTGTGTGTGTGTGTGTGTACATGACAACCTGAATTTGATCCCCAGAACCCACAAATTGGAAAGAGAGAACTGACCCCGGCAAATTGTCCTCTGACCTCTACATACACAATCTAGTAATACCAATCCCCCTCCTCAAAACACATACAAAATTAATTTAAAATTTAGTTTTACCTTTAAAATACATATGCACAAAACAATCAATCAACAATCATTTTCACGTTAATTTTTAATAATTTATCATCTTTTTAAAAACCTGATTTTTGTACATTCAGTTATGTCTTTATTTCCATGCATTTCCTGTTGTTGGAGCAGATGCATAGCAGTTCTTTTGCTGAAGATCTATGAAAGGTGAATTCTTTCAACCTTGTATGACTGAAAATGTACATTTTTTTCTTATTCTTCATTGATAGTTGATCTGGGTATAAAAAGGGTTATGGAGCTGGGTAAACTGGCACACACTTTTAATATCAGCACTCAGGAAGTAGAGGCAGGAAGATCTCTAAGTTCAAGGCCAGTCTGAGTTACTCAGGAGTTGTAGGAGAGCCAGGGCTAATAGACAGACCCTGTCTCAAGCAACAACAACAAAAGTCTTTATAGATTGGTTGGTTGTTTTTTTTTACATTATGCTGTTATTTTTTTCTAGTGTCATATTCTGTTACCATCAACAAATGTACAGTCAGAACAGTAAATATTTTCAATCAATAACATTTTCATTAATATAATCTTTTTACTCTAAAACCATTTTCTTCTGCCTGCAGTATTTTGCCATTTAATAATGATGTATCTAAATGTACATTTTTTTCAGTCTTTAAAGTGTATTTTCAGCCCAAGACTTTATATCTTTTTGCTTTGGCCTTTGACTCTTCACTGTTCCTCTTCAATCTTCAAAGTCAATCAAGGAAAGACAGAGTTTTCAACACACTTTTCTTCCTTATGAGGCTTTATTTGTCTCTCTTTGGTTCCTTGTTGCTGACTTTTCAAGAACCATCTAATAATCCATAATTCTACCTCTAAATCCAGCCTAGGGTTATTTCCTCTCCTGCATATTTTATTTTAAAATTACATTTTAAATTTCTGGGACTTTTTAGCTACCTCATTTTCATAATTCTCTGCTCTGACCACACATCTTTCTGTTTCCATACAACTATTAATATTTCTGTATAAAGATTCAAGTTTATTCAAGGTCCTTGGTTCTACCAAAAAAAAACTAATTTTTTAGCAGAATTATGCTCCAATTATTGATTTAATTGCATGTTTTTCTTAGCATGTATTTTAGAATGCTTGTATTCACCCATACTGTTGAGTGAAAGTTGAGAAGGGGGGTATTTTGTATTGTCTTCCTCCCCTACATAATGATCGCCATTAATGGTTTTACAATTTTCTCCACCAGGTGCCACCTGCTCTGCATGACTCCTGGCAGGATGGGAATCTTACACAGGAGTGTTTTATGCAGAGACTGTATATCCAGCCATGTAGCCAAAGTCCAGCTTAGTTTATTGGACAAGGTAGGCAGGTTTCCTCTAATACCTAAGCTTTCCTGAACCATAGTCCCTGAAAAAGATTTCAGCCTCCTTTCTTTCATGCAGAAGTCTGTCCTTTCATTCCAAGTGAGTCTGACTCTTGTTCTCTCTCTGGCACAGGTACCTTTGTCCTGATTTTGCTTACAGAACCAAGGTTCTAGCTCTAACTCAGAACTCAGAAAGCTCATGGCTTCAGCCTGTCTCACCACAATTACCTGTCTTCCATTTCATGAAAATTGTTTACAAGGATACTTATTTTGTCTTTTTTTTTTCTCGCCATACCACTCCTGGCCATACATCCAAAAGATTCCTCACCAAACCACAAGGACATCTCCTCAATTATGTTCATAGCAGCTTTATTTATAATAGCTAGAAACTGGAAACAATCCAGATGTCCCTCAACCAAAGAATGGATAAAAACAAAAAACAAAAACTGTGGTATATTTACACAATGGAATACTACTTAGCTATCAGAAACAAAGAAATCATTCAATTTGATGCCAAATGGATGGAACTAGAAAAGCTCATCCTGAGTGAGCTAACCCAGACCAAGAAAGATGCACATGGCATCTATTCACTTATTTTGTCTTTTTAATATGACATTTCCTAAATTTCATCAATATATGTGTTTGCAGCAAAAGGAATTACTTAAGAATGATGACACTGAGCTGCTCTGGCAGAAGTCTGTTATGACTCTAATGTCAACAAAAACATGCTTGTAATTTTTTCTAAAAAAAAAACAAAGACAAAAACAAAAAAAAAACACATTAAGCCTTATGTCTGTTAAAATCATGAAATGGGAACTCATTTTAAATTCCAGAAAATAGCTGAAGATATGGTTCAGTGGTTAAGAGCACTAGCTGCTCTTTCAAAGGACCTGGGTTCAAATCCCAACACCAACATGGCAGTTCACAGCAGTCTATAATTGCCAGGCATGGTGGCATATGTCTTTAATCCCAGCACTCGGGAGGCAGAGGCAGGTGGATCTCTGTGAGTTCAAGGCCAGCTTGGTCTACAAAGTGAGTCCAGGACAGCAAGAGATACACAAAGAAATTCTGTCTTGAAAGGTTAAAAAAAAATCCAGAAAGTATCTCCATATTGAAATTGTTGAGTTTTTCTCCTATTAAAATTTTCTTATCTCTGGAGACTTTAAAAATGTTGGTGACAAATAAAAATAATAATAATATAAAAATGTTGGTGACAATGTGGTTTGACAACAGCAATTTTGGTTTTTTACTATTATGTTATAAATATTTTCTGGCTTTTTAAAAAACCAAACACAAAAGAAAAAAAACTGGTCTGTCAATATGCTGTTTATGAGTTAAGTATCAGGCTGGATATTTTAAGTATAAAGTTAATGACAGGTTTAAAAGCCCACAAAAAATATATGCCATTTAAACAATAGGATAGGAAGAGAAAATTCAAAATACATCTATCTGTGGAACATTTGGTCAAGCTTCTTCCAAAACTATCATTCTTTTGCTGAAACTCCATCAGATGAAAATTAACAGTCCTCAAAGGCAATTTTTATCTTGATAGTTGATGTCAAATATGTTATTAAAATTCTTTCTTAATTTTGATTATTTTACATTTCTGCGGAGTTTTTAAAGAACATTCAAAGCCAGAAGTGGTGGAACACACCTTTAATGCCTGCACATCCCAGGCAGAGGCAGATGGACTCTCTGAGTGTTGATCATGTGTCTCATTCCCTTTCTTTACAATTGTTTGCAATTGTCTGAGGCTCTGCTTACCTCTTTTTGTGTTTTGCCTTAGCCTGAGGGCTGGAACAAGATGGCTTCTCTGCCTCCTAGACATCCATATCTCTGATGGAAAAGTACAGCTTGTCTTTCTACCCCTTCACAGTTTCCCATGTCACTATACTTCTAGTAAATAGCCCTTATGAATCATTTGGTAGACTTGTATAACTAGTCCTCCTCCAATCAACTTAGGCAAACAGAACTGAATGATCATGGGTGATACAGATAGATTCATCAGGGGTGCAGTTAGTGTCATATCCCTTGGACATCCAATATTTAAGCACAGCTAGACCATATTAGCAAATAATAAGGGGGGAATAACTTTTCTATTAAACTACAAATGTTTTCATCCAGAAAAACAAAGGAAAATAAGACAATTCGACATCAGACATTAATTTTTCTAGTCCTTCTCCAATCCAGATTTATATTGTGCCCAGGTGACAAAGCCGTACTCCTAAATGTCTCCATCTGTGTGGCCCATAGGTACTTACTGTGTCTTAAAGAGGAAGTATATTACTGCATCTTGAGCCCCCAAACATCTTCCTGGCATGCGAATTTAAAGTTCAACTCTGTCCTCAGTTTTTTACTCTTCTTTTGACCCATTTACAACCGTTCACATAAGCACCTTTAAAATATGTTTTCAAAACATGAAAGTCACAACAATAGCATTCAGAACTAGCCACCTTGTTTCTTTCTATTCTTCATCCTTTAAATAGATCATCATCCCCGCCATGTCATCCTCAGCATCATCTGTTTGCTACAGAAGAAAATCACCACCCTTCACAAAACAGTACCGAAGACTTTCTGCACTCCATCTTAAGCCTCTCTCTACAACTTCGTATTACACTTTTCTACCTCCTGGATATATTAGTCGCGCAAAATTCCTTAAATTTCCTCATGTGCCCTGATTTCACAAATTCCCATGCTTTTGTTTATCTTCCCATTGCCTCTTCACTGGCACACATTATTCCTGACCAGACCCCTTCAAATCTCAGTTCATCTTTTTTTGACTCTCTTAATATAATGATAGGTATAAGTCCCTGGTAGACTCATGCCACTGCCACTCAGACCTAAGCCTATTCTCTTTTCCTGTCTGCACCGTTGTCTGTCTTTAGAACTGTTTCTTTTCTTTTCTCCTCCCCTTTCTTTTCTTCTTCGTCTTGCCATCTTTGTCTGGTTCACAGAAGGTGTTAGTAAATACAGTGAATCAGTCAGTCAGTTGGCAGACAGCTAGTGAAAAAAGAGTTTTTCAATTGAGACCAGAATCATTAATTAATTAATTTATTCATTCATAACTACACATTATGTCTCTTCTTTTTTTTAATAATTTATTTTTTATTTCTTCAAGTTACACCTCAATCACAATCCCCTCCCTACTCCCCCCTCCAGTCCCACCCTTCCAACCTCCTCCCCCTCAACCCCCCCATCTTCTTCCCTTCTTTTTTTTTTTTTAGTTTAAGGTATTTCTTTTTCCCCCCCAACAGCTCTCCCTTTCAGTCCATAAAATGGTTCTTTTTCTTATAACTATAAATACAATACAAAACAACAGAAATAAATAGGCCACAATTATAAGAGTTATATGGCTTAGCATACATTCCCAATGTCCAGTCCATATGTATTTGGCACCTGACTTTAACATTCTACTATCTAACCATCTCCATGTGTTTAAAGTTCTATATCTAACTCAGCTTTCATACTAACTTGCCTTATAATTTTAAAAATATCTTCTTAGGTCCAGAACACCCTCTTGATTCCTAAACAACTCAAAATTTAACTATGAGACTCTAGCTATCTATTCTTCAACCATCTCAGAGACCTGAGAGGGATAAATATATCTGATTATATAGGGCCTGCAGCTCCCAAAACTAAAAAATGACATACCAGTGGCTGCCTGGACAGTTCCCATTTTATCTCCATACATTACAGCATCAATCTTCACCCGTTTGGCCCCATTTCTCTGACAGACATTGATTGTAGAGCAGGAATTATGAAGGACTTACATACCCTGTCTTGGCAGAGCTAGGCTGTCGACTTATCTGCTTCCAAGTTTTGTCCTTTTTGGACAAAAGTCTGTCTACAGTTGAAGCAAGGGGTTTTTCTTGCCAAGAGAACGGCTTACCACCAATTCAATCATCTCCCACTGGAGATTCTTCGATGCTCATCTTCTACTTAGATTAAAATAGTGGGTGCTGTCAGGAGCTGACATGTCTCGATATCAAAAAATCTTAAGTTAAGAAAACATCTTTGGCCGGGCGGTGGTGGCGCACGCCTTTAATCCCAGCACTTGGGAGGCAGAGGCAGGCGGATCTTTGTGAGTTCGAGGCCAGCCTGGTCTACAAAGCGAGTCCAGGACAGCCAGAGATATTCAGAGAAACCCTGTCTCGAAAAACCAAAAAAAAAAAATCTTAAGAAAACATCTTTGAATGCCATATTCTGCAGATCTCTTGAGGTTTTTGAAGATGCCCTATCTATCTCTTATATTTAGATAAGCAAATATTGCTTGTCTCTTAGCAACTTTATTTCTGAGTAGCTAAGAAAATAACTGTGATAGACTGTCATAGTAACTAACAAAATGACACGTTTTCATGACTATTAGTTTCCGTTTCTTAATTATCTTAAACAGTTTATGTTGGTTGGTAGCGAGAGGTCAAAACTTGACATTTCATTTTTAAGTATTACTATGAACAATACCTTTAAGAAGTGTTACCCTTAATTTTGTATCAATATACAAAGATCAATACCAATGTGGCCAAATATAATCTTAATTTTGTATCAATATACAAAGATCA
>CAJQZJ010032584.1:2172034-2236218 GCA_907164525.1 Lophiomys imhausi | reverse complement strand
TTTTTTTTGGGGGGGGGGGGTCAGGTAATATTTTTCCTGGAGCAAATTTGTTTTTTTTTTTTGACAATATATAAAGTATTACCTTTCAATGTGGATTAAAGAAGAAATTATTTTGATATTTTGGAGCTAAACAAACCTTTAGTGTATATATTTTGAGATCTCAAAGGACAATTTGTTTGAATTGCAGCCTGCCTTTTGTAAGTAGCTTTTAAACTTAAATCTTTCCAAACCCTATGTGCCTGTCTCTGCATTCTAAGTTTTGGGATCAAAGACATGTGGTTCCCAACTGATGGGATTAAAGATGTACTCCTCCACCCCTGGATCAAAGTTTTTCTCTGTTTAGAGCTTGTTTTGTATCAGGTGGCCTTGAGCTCTGAGATCTGCCTGTTTCTGTCTCTAGTGTGTTGGGATTAAGGGTGTATTCTTCCCCAATGATGTGACTAAGGGTGTGTACCATCACCACCCTGTTTCTTGTAACTTTAGAATTTATAAGACAACTAACTCTATAGTGATCCTCCTGTCTCTACTGGAGGTAACGGCATGGGCTAACACCATGCATTATTTTACCTTAGCTCTAAGTTTTTTCAACTCTTGGAGGTTTGTAAAACCAGGTTGAACAGCTGTCACCTTTAAGAACAGCTGTCACCTTTAATTTATTTACAGTGTTTTAAACCTGTTACCTGCTTTTTAATGCCAAACCATGGAAATAGCCTATACCTCTACAAACAACAACAAAAACAAAAAAAAAAACTTTTAAGCTGCTGTCAAGTTTGTGTAATCTCTGTAGCCACCTGCAGTCTAACATTCTAATCTGAAATTAAGGCCATTTTCCTTTCATGCCAGTAAGGTAAATTATAGTTTGAAAATTTTATATTGTATTTTTATTATATTTTAAGCTTATTAACTCTTTTCTTAAAAAAGTATTATTTACTTCTAGAACATAGTTTCCTCCCTCCTCCCCTCTTGGCCCCTCCCTTCCTCTCTCCTTCCCTCCCTCCCTCCCTCCCTCCTTGTTCCTCAACTTGGTACTCTCCTTCTCCTCAGATGAGGTGGGTCCTCACATATCATACTCCCTCAGATCTTGTGTCATGTGAGGCCCAAGAGCTTCCACTCACACTGGAGCTTGATAAGGCACACCATCTAGGGTGTGGGGTTCCACTAACCTGAAGCAGATTCCATGACTCACTGGTAGGTAGAATTTTTCCTAGGATAGATATGCTAGGTTCCTATCTATTTGGGTGTGTGGGTTGTAGGATAGTTATCCTCTGATGTATGGTTAATATCCATTTGTAAGGGAATACATACCACGTTTATCTTTCTGGGACTGTGTCAGCTCACTTAGGATGAGCTTTTCTAGTTCCATCCATTTGGTTTTGAATTGCATGATTTTCTCATTTCTGATAGCTGTGTAGTATTCCATTGTGTAAATGTACCACAGTTTTTTTTATCCATTCTTCAGTTGATGGACATCTGGGTTGTTTCCAGTTTCTGGCTATTACAAATAAAGCTGCTATGAACATTGTTGAGGCAATGTCCTTGTGGTTTCATTTCAAATCTTTTGGATATATGCCCAAGATGGGTATGGCTGGGTCTTGAGGTAGATTTATTCCCAATTTTCTAAGATATCTCCAGATTGATTTCCAAAGTGGTTGCACAAGTTTGCAGTCCCACCAGCAATGGGGGAGTGTTCCCCTTTCTCCACATCTTCGCCAGCATGTGCTATCATTTGAGTTTTTGATCTTAGCCATTCTGACAGGTGTGAGATAGAATCTCAAAGTTGTTTTAAGTTGCATTTCCCTGATAACCAAAGATGTTGAACATTTCCTCAAATGCCTCTCAGCCTTTAGAGATTCCTCTTCTGTGAATTCTCGGTTTAGCTCTGTACCCCATTTATTGATGGGGTTATTTGATTTTTTGGTGTTTAATTTCTTCAGTTCTTTATATATTTTGGATATTAGCCCTCTGTCAGATGTTGGGTTGGTGAAGATCCTTTCCCAGTCTGTAGGCTGCTGTTTTGTTCTAAGGACAGTGTCCTTTGTCTTACAGAAGCTTTTCAATTTTATAAGGTCCCATTTATTGATTGTTTGTTTTAGCGCCTGAGCTATTGGTGTTCTATTCAGGAAGTTGCTACCAGTGCCAATGATTTCAAGGCTTTTCCCCACTTTCTCTTCTATTAATGTTAGTGTGTCTGGATTTATGTTGAGGTCCTTGATCCACTTAGACTTAAGTTTTGTACAGGGTGATAAGTATGGATCTATTTGCATTCTTCTACATGTTGACATCCAGTTAGACCAGCACCATTTATTGAAGATGCTTTCCTTTTTCCATTGTATGTTTTTGGCTTCTTTATCAAAAATTAAGTGACCATAGGTGTGTGGGTTTATTTCTGGGTCTTCAATTCGATTCCATTGGTCAACTGGTCTGTTTCTATACCAGTACCATGCTGTTTTTATTACTATTGCCCTGTAGTACAGCTTGAAATCCGGGATGTTGATGCCTCCAGATGTTCTGTTATTGTACATGATTGATTTAGCTATTCTGGGTCTTTTGTTATTCCATATGAAGTTGAGTTTTTTTCCAGATCTGTAAAAAATTGAATTGGTATTTGGATAGGAATTGCATTGAATCTGTATATTGCTTTTGCTAAGATTGCCATTTTTATTATGTTGATCCTACCTATCCCTGAACAAGGGAGATCTTTCCATCTCCTGATATCTTCTTCAATTTCTTTCTTCAGGGTCTTAAGTTCTTATCATACAGGTCTTTCACTTGCTTGGCTAGAGTTACCCCAAGGTATTTTATATTATTTGTGGCTATTGTGAAGGGTGTTGATTCCCTTATTTCTTTCCCAGCCCATTTATCTTTTGTGTAAAGAAGGGCTACTGATTTTTTTGAATTGATTTTGTATCCAGCCACCTTGCTGAAGGAGTTTATCAGCTGTAGAAGTTCTCTGGTGGAATTTTTGGGGTCACTGATGTATACTATCATATCATCTGCAAATAGGGATACTTTGACTTCTTCCTTTCCAATTTGTATCCCCTTGATCTCTTTTAGTTGTCTTATTGCTCTAGCTAAAACTTCAAGTACTATGTTGAAGAGATATGGAGAGAGTGGGCAGCCTTGCCTTGTCCCTGATTTTAGAGGAAATGCTTTAAGTTTCTCTCCATTTAGTTTGATGTTGGCTATTGGCTTGCTGTAAATTGCTTTTATTATTTTTAAGTATGGTCCTTGTATGCCTGATCTCTCTAAGACTTTTATCATGAAAGGGTGCTGTATTTTGTCAAAAGCTTTTTCAGCATCCAATGAGATGATCATGTGGTTCTTTTCTTTCAGCTTGTTTATGTGGTGGATTACATTGATGGATTTTCTAATGTTGAACCACCCCTGCATCCCTGGGATGAAGCCTACTTGATCATGGTGTATGATACTTTTGATGTGATCTTGGATCCGGTTTGCAAGCATTTTAAGTATCTTTGCATCCATGTTCATAAGGGAAATTGTTCTGAAATTTTCTTTCTCCGTTGGGTCTTTGTGAGGTTTAGGTATCAGGGTAACTGTGGCCTCATAGAATGTGTTTGGCAGTATTCCTTCTGTTTCTATGTTGTGGAAGAGTTTGAAGAATATTGGTGTTAGCTCTTCTTTGAATGTCTGGTAGAATTCTGTGCTGAAACCATCTGGGCCTGGGCTTTTTTTTGGTTGGAAGACTTCTAATGACTTCTTCTATTTCCTTAAGGGTTATAGGACTGTTTAATTTGTTTACCTGTTCTTGATTTAACCTTGGTAGGTGGAATCTATCAAGAAAATTGTCCATTTCATTTAGATTTTCCAATTTTGTGGAGTACAAGTTTTTGAAGTAGGACCTAACGATTCTTTGGATTTCCTCAATGTCTGTTGTTATTTCCCCCTTTTCATTTCTGATTTTGTTGATTTGGGTATTTTCCCTCTGCCTTTTAGTTAGTTTAGCTAAGGGCTTGTCTTTTTTGTTGATTTTCTCAAAGAACCAGCTCTTGATTTTGTCGATTCTTTATATTATTCTTTTTGTTTCTAAGTTGTTGATTTCAGCCCTGAGTTTGATAATTTCCTCTCATCTGCTCCTCTTAGGAGTGTTTGCTTCTTTTTGTTCTAGCTCTTTCAGGTGTTCTTTTAGGTGGCTAGTATAGGAATTCTCCAGTTTCTTTTTAAGGCACTTAGAGCTATAAACTTTCCTCTTAGCACTGCTTTCAATGTGTCCCATAAGTTTGGGTATGTTGTGCCTTCATTTTCATTGAGTTCTAAGAAGACTTTGATTTCTTTTTTTTTTACTTCTTCCCTGACCCAGAGGTCATTGAGGAGAGAGTTGTTCAGTTTCCATGTTTTTGCAAGCACTCTGTTGTTTTGGTTATTGTTGAAGCCTAGCTTTATTCCATGATGGTCTGATAAGTTACAAGGAGTGATTTCAATTTTCCTGTATCTGTTGAGGCTTGCTTTGTGACCGACTATATGGTCGATTTTGGAGAAGGTTCCGTGAGGTGCCGAGAAGAAAATGTATTCTTTTGTTTTGGGGTGAAATGTTCTGTAGATATCAATTAGGTCCATTTGATTCATGACATCTGTGAGGTTCATTATTTCTCTGGTTTCTGCATTGTTGATCTGTCCAGTGGTGAGAGTGGTGTGTTGAAGTCTCCCACTATTAATGTGTGAGGTTCAATGTGGGATTTGAGCTTCAGTAGTGTTTCTTTAATGAATGTGGGTGGTCTTACATTTGGGGCACAGATGTTTAGTTTTGAAATTTCATCTTGGTGGATTTTTCCTTTGATGAGTATATAGTGTCCTTCCCCATCTCTTTTGATTAATGCTAGTTGAAAATCCAATTTGTTGCATACTAGAATTGCTACTCCAGCTTTTTTCTTGGGTCCATTTGCTTGGTATATCTTTTTCCAGCCCTTTACTTGGAGATAATGTCAATCTTTTTTGCTGAGGTGTGTTTCTTGTAAGCAGCAGAATGTGGGATTCTGTTTTCGCATCCATTCTGCTAGCCTGTGCCTTTTTATTGGGGAATTGAGTCCATTGATGTTGAGAGATATTAATGACCAGTGATTGTTACTTCCTGCCATCTTGATGTTGGTAGAAATAGTGTGTGAGTGAGCTTCTTTTCTTTTGTTTTTGATGCAGGCATGCTATTTGCTTCCTGTGCTTTCTTGTGTGTAGTTAACCTCTTTGGGTTGAAGTTTTCCTTCTAACATCTTCTGTAGAGCTGGATTTGTGCATAGATATTGTTTGAATTTAGCTTTGTCATGGAATATCTTGTTTTCTCCATCTATTATGATTGACAATTTCACAGGGAATAGTAGTCTGGCCTGGCATTTGTGGTTTTTTAGGGTCTGCAAGACGTCTGTCCAGGCCCTTCTGGCTTTTAGAGTCTCTGAAGAAAAGTCAGGTGTGATTCTGATAGGTTTGCCATTATATGTTACTTGACCCTTTTCCCTAGAAGCTTTTAAAATTCTTTCTTTGTTCTGTACATTTAGTGTTTTGATTATTATGTGGCGGGAAGATTTTCTTTTCTGGTCTAATCTATTTGGGGTTCTGTAAGCTTCTTGTATAGTTATAGGCATCTCTTTTTTTAGATTTGGGAAATTCTCTTCAATGATTTTGTTGAAGATATTTTCTGGTCCATGGAGGTGGGACTCTTCTCTTTCTTCTATTCCTATTATTCTGAGATTCCGTCTTTTCATTGTGTCCTTAATTTCCTGAAAGTTTTGTGTCAGGACTTTTTTAGATTTGACATTTTCTTTGACAGATGTATCCATTTCTTCAATTTTATCCTCTGAGCCTGAAATTCTTTCTTCCATCTCTTGTATTCTGTTGGTGATGCTAGTGTCTGTAGTTCCGATTCTTTTCTTAAGGTTTTCCAGTTCTATGTATGTCTCAGATTGGATTTTCTTCATTGCTTCAACTTCCCTTTTCAGGTCTTCCATTCCTTTAAGCGCTTTATTCATTTCCATCACCTCCTTTGCAGTACTTTGTTGTTGCTCTCTGAGGTATTTGATTTCCTCCCTTAGGCCTTCTATTATTAATATAAGCGTAGGATTAAGGTCATTTTCCTTTGCTTCAATTGGGTTCAGCTGTCCAGAGTTGTCTGTAGCATTATTGCTAGGATCTGGAGACATCCTATTGTTTTGGTTTTTTTTTACCATGTTCTTGCGCTGACCTTTTGTCATCAAATGGACCCAGGTGTTATCTGTTTGTTTCTTTTGTTACCTGACCTTGGTGCTCAGGAAAACTCCCTGCCCTGGGGGTTGGCTGATCCTGAGATCCTGGTGTTTACCTCCAGATGGTGGGCAGGTTCCTGTAATAGACTGACTGGCTCTCGGAGAGGAGGGTGGCTGCCGCTCTCCTCAACTGCTTGTGACCTCATTGGACCAATATAGAGGGGATTGGAGTGGGGAGAGGGCTAGCCTCTGAGGACCTGGGAGCTGACAGGTCTCCTCAGAAAGGCAGGTAGAGTTGTGGTTGGGTCTGTGTTCTCCTCTCACTGACCCAGTCGTTCTGGCTCCCCAGCTGGGCTGACTATGCAGGTAGGGAGCTCCACCCACAACAGATGCCCGCCTCAGTGCGCCTGTTGCTGACTGCCTCAGATGCTTGGGTGCTAGGGTGAGTGACCCACCCGCCCCAGTGTTTGTGGAGAGCACACTGTCCCGGGCTCTGTTTGCAGGCAGTCTTGGCTCCTAATTGCTTTGCTGTGACTGGGTTAGGTCTCTGCCTCTCCGCTACAGTGCACACTGTGCCACCATGTTGGAAACTCCGGAAAAAAATAATCTCACTTACCTTTGCTCTTGTTGTACGGCTGGAGTGCAGGCTGGATATCAGGCAGACAGGCGGGGCCGCTGGTCTGTGGCTGGAGCCGTGGGCTGGATCCGCTCCTCGGCTAGATCTCTAGCCAGAGCTCCTCTCCAGACCGGTGTCGGAGCTGGCTGATCTCAGGGTTGTGTTCCCGGGAACTGCGTGGGCTGTTTTACCTGGTGACCGGTCTCAATGTTCGCTGTGGGAATTCAGACACCGTCTGTGTTTCACTGTATGCTAGGGGACCTCACATTCACTCCACAATGACTAATCTTATTCACCTACTACTTAGATGCACTGCTCTATGGTCGGAGCCACCTTGGATCTCCGTCACATTATGCCTCTTCTAACGTGTGAAGCAAAGGCAAAATTCATCAAAGGTACACACAATGACCTCCCTGTCTATAAGGTTTTACATTCCACTAAAGTGTGGGAACACAGAAATAACAGTTCATGGTAATCCTGAAACTAGTTCACTATCTTAAAATCCTCTTTACAAAGAACGTAACCATTTTTTTTCCACTTGGACATTTTGGGTATTCCATCTAGGGTTTCTCTAGTCTTGATGGAGTTGTGATGTCTTTTTTCTGGTCCCTGTCTATCGCTCACCAAAAGCCCATGGGTATAGTGGTGAGGTATTGCAGTTGTTAGATGTGTGACCCTGAAAACCACATTTTTGTTGTACCTACATTGCAAACAGAGGTGGGTGTCTCAGTTGTCTTCCCACCATCTGAAGTGATACCTTTAAATATAAAAGTTATTTCCATTTGACCTCTTTTTCTCTTCAGATTGATTGAGAAAACAAAACACAAAATAAAACAAGGACTTGAGCTCTGATCGCTAACTATGGAATTTCCTTTTAGTTTATTTTCCTCCTCAAATTCAAGACATTATATTTCACTTCTGTCTTGATTTTTTTCCCCAGAAATATTTTTATCTCTTTCATAGCTAATCCAAACTTAAGAGGTCTGCTCCCTAGAGATCTGGAGCTTGGGTCGGCAACGGACACTTTCTGGAGGCTTAACGATCATTGCAAAAGAACAACCCAACCACTACACAAATAAATTACCAAGGTGGTTTCTCCCAGCTGATGAACAGCACAAAGGCGCCCCCTGTGGGCAGAAAGGCAAGATGTTCACAGGCAAAGGCTCCCAAAAGGGCAGCACTTGCAGCCCTCAGTGTTCTTTGCAAAGAACCCGGACCCCATTAGCCCTCCAGGTTGGGTAATTATCTTGACCTGAATTCCCTGATATGTAAACTACTATAGTTTAGATCTTGAATAACCCACAAAAGCCCATCTTTGGTTTGGTCCCAAACCAAAGATTTGGTTCCCAGATTGTTGTGAAATTTTTAAGAGGTTGGGCTTAGTAGAAGGAAATCGGGTCACTAGGGGTAAGCCCTTGAAGTGAATAACAAGACCTCAGTCCCCTTGCTCTTGAGAAAACCAAGCCTTCTCCATATGTGGTCCTGCCATGATCTACAAGACTGTCACAGACCTAAAACAAGAGGGCCAAGAGACTCCGGACTGAAACCATCCAGAAAACATGCATGAACTCACGCACGCGGGCACTGGGTACAACAAACAGAAAACACCACTCTTTCCTCTCTGTAAGTTGATTATTTCAGATATTTTGTCACAGTACTGGAAAACTGCCTAACACGCCCTACTTTGAAATTAAAATTGATTTGCAGGTGATTTAATGGGTAGTCCTCTAATTGTACCACACTCTGAATGGGAGGAGGATGAAGGAGAAACCGATCCACGATTCTTTCTCCCCAGTGCCTCAGGGGAACCTGAGGGAATTTTAAAGATGGGAGAGCTATCCAGAGCTTTCCAAACCAGGACAAGGGAACTGGACCTGAAGACTCCCATGTTTGCATGCAGGCAGCCCTGCAGAAAGATTGTCTTCAGTAGACACCATCCCAGCTGAGGGCATCTGTCTGCCGGAAGTCCATCCAGCAAATGGGTGAGTCCTCTGCACAGAATGTGGGAGCTTTAGGCCAGCACTGTGTTACTATATCCGTTCTTTTCAGCTTCTGATGACTCTACAGTATAGACTGTCACTGTTTCCCACAGCAGCATGCTCTTTGCCTTCCATGACTGCGGTGGAGATGTGTCAACACCCTGCCAAGCACAGAACAGCTTCAGAACAAACTTGCTCAATGTTGAGCAAATACCAGGGCCCACAGCAGAGGCAGCACTCAGAGAAACCACAAGTGAGTGTGAAGGAACTTGACTTGCAAACTAAAATAAATAAATCATATTGCAACTCTTGGAAACCAAAGAGAAGTCAGAATTCCAAGCTGGGCAGGAAAGAGTCCAGGGGAGACAGGATTTCTCCATTTTCTGGTCAGAAATTAGGGAGACCCCGTACTGGTTACTTTTCTTATTGTTATAATAAAATAACTAACAAAGTAACTTAAAGAAAGAGGGATTTATTTCAGCTGACAGTTGAAGGGCACAGTTCGTCATGGTGAGAAAATGATGACAGGAGCTTGAAACAACCAGTTGTAATATTGCCTCTGCAGTCAGGAAGTAGAGAGAGATGACCACCAGCGCCCCGCTTGCTTTCCCCTTTTGGTTGTCGCTGGGACCCCAGTCATGGAATAGTGCTGCTTCCTGCTTCTTTCTTGTAATCTACAGAATCTGTCAGAGACATTTCCAAAGATGTGATTATAAATCCAGTCAAGTTAGTGATTAGCCATCATGGAGCAAAGTAACTAGAGTATTTGGATGGATAGAAAGGGTTTCACACATTTGCTGAGTTTGGAGTGACAGAGTGTTAATCTGAGTCACCAAATGGTAGCAGCTCCAACAAAAATAAAGCAGAAATCCATCAGTGCTGTGTGTACTCCCTCAGCCAGAGACAGCGGATTTAGACAGGCTTGGGGTGTTAGGATTAAGATTCTCTGTCCCTACAGTTCTGCATTCCATCTCTGGTCCTCCTTGGGCACTCTCCTTTCATCCCCTCTCCCCACCCCAGCCAGCCAGGCCTGAGACTGTCCATTCACAACACATCCTAGAGCATTTCTTCTGCAGTGATTGGAGGAGTTCTGTGGCTAGTAGATCAGATATCAATTAATGTGACATCTAATTATGATTTGAGTCACCTGGTCCTGAGACACAAGGAGTAAAAGGGATCTTAACAATGTATTGTAGCATCTGTACTCAGCCGAAGCTGAGGCCAGCTGGACCCACCTATGTTATGTGAGCCAATCCAGAGGCACCTCTCCTTTGAGTGGCACTGCATCTCAAGTAAATCCATCATAAATTGAGAATATCATTAAGATGAGAATAAATTTAATATTACTTCCTCGCCAAACACTGTACTCTAGCAACACACTGCACCATAAAGTGTCAGTCATTTCTCTCCATGATCATGGGACTGACCACACCCTGCACAGTCATAAGCAGGCTATTTTATCTACATGTGTCAGAATGCCTATCTGAAAAAAAAATGGCTATAAAGACAGCACTTGCCTCATGATGTTATGAGCATTAACAAATCAACACATGTGAAGCACTCAGAGCTTGTGCAGTGCAGATCAAATACACAAAAATCATTTGCATATATTGTGAGTAATATGTTATTCCTTGTTACTATTATGTTAAATTTTGTGGTGTTGGGATCGAACCTAAGGCCCCGTGTATTCCAGGCAAACAATATGCCACTGAGATATATTCCAAGCCCAATTATTATTACTGTTATTTTTAGGCAGAACTCAATTGATAGGCAGCAGGGGAAGTGAACATAAAGAAGATAATAAAGGGAGAAGGGCCACAGAAGGAGAGAAAGGAGTGGTCACCTTAGTTCCCATAAAGCAAGCCACATCTTCTCAGCTTTCTGTATCTTTATAACATCCTCCTACCCATGTGTCTGTAACCTCTGTGTTTTTAGGTGGGTTTCTGTTCTTTGCAAACTATAAATTCAAACAGAAGCATCATCTCCACAAAGCACAATGCAGCCCAAATCAGAAGGCCATCTTGTTTCTGTGTACTGTCATCCTTCCTTATCTACATTTCTGTTGTCCATTCTTTCAGCAACTTACAGACATCCACAACCTGAAAACATTAAATGGAAAATTCCAGAAAGAAACAATTCATACATTTTAAAGGGTATGTTGTTCTAAGCCCTAGAGCCAAACCTCACACCACCCGAGCCCATCCTGCTCAGGATGTAAATCACCCTTGTTCTAACATATCCACTCTACCTGCCCATTAATCACTCAGAAGCCGACTTGATGAGCTCACCTGTCATGGTGTCAGCATGCTTTTTACTTAAGCAACACTTATTCTACTTAGTAATAGCCCCAAAGTGTAGGAGTTTGGTACTTTGTTTCATTATACTATTACAATCATTCTAATTAATTAATTGATTGATTAATTATTACTTTCTTATTTTGCCTAATTTATAAACTAAACACTATCATATATGTATATATATATATATTTATGTATATCTTCATATATATGAAGAGCATTCACATATATAGGAGCTGGTAGTATCCATGGTCTCAGTAATCTTTTAGGATGACAGAATGCTCCTCCTGTAAAGAAGGGGACACTATCCAACTCTTCTTCCCTGGAAATCCATCTTCTGCAAGAACAACTCAACGACAGGAGCATCTCTGATGACAGTTGCCAGCA
Source organism: Lophiomys imhausi (assembly GCA_907164525.1). Taxonomy (NCBI): domain Eukaryota; kingdom Metazoa; phylum Chordata; class Mammalia; order Rodentia; family Muridae; genus Lophiomys; species Lophiomys imhausi. The sequence goes on along the minus strand of CAJQZJ010032584.1, from coordinate 2,224,751 downwards.
TCTTCCCTGACACATGGCTCCATTGCTATGTTAAACAAGAATTCTGGTCCAGTAGTGTGTGGGAGGATAGCAGAGAACCCTCTCGGTCTCTGCCTCCTAAGGGCAGGTAAGCCATTTCCTTTCCTTGGATGTGGATTCCAGGACTGCTTTGCAAATGGGAAGAGCATCTAAGGCTCTCTGCTGTGTTCTATTCATAGAAAACCTTGGCCTGACTCCAGGTCCATGTCATTGTTTGTGTGGAATGAGGATGTGCTTGGCTTTTTCAGAATAACAAGCCCATGTTTTCGAGTCATCAAGGGAAAAGCTTTTCCCACAGCATAATGAGCGGAGTCCCCCTCATCACACTGAAGGTGTGTCATTCCAAAAGCCACAAAGAAAACCTTCCCCAAGAAGAGATTCCCAAAGCTTCAGCATTCCAGAGCCTTGGCCAGTAAACAACATGGTCTGGGAAGATTTGCCTGATGCCCTGACCCAGGTTCTTCCCCAGGAAATGGGTTCCTGCCTGCACATTTTCTCTCCTCATTTAAAAACACACAGAGCACCAAGGGAGGCAACTTTTTCTCTGCTCAAGAAAAGAACACACGCATGAATTGAGGGAAACTTCTAGCCACTCTTTTCCCACCTGTTTTCACAACCAAGTAGGAAAACGTCATGAAGGCAAGTCTAAAAATTCACACTTGCCCTGAATTTTGAATTTCAGAATTATAGCCACTGAACGGCAAACCCTAGGTCCCCTATTCCACTCACTGCATTGCAGTTCTTAGGGAAGGTAGTAAGGCAAACTGTCATAACTCAGCCTTCTTCCATACCCTTCTTTTTTAAATTGGTAAACAGGGCTTTCAATGCCTTTGGACACATCCCAAATTGAAATTTACCTACAAGGAAGAGTAGCTGTCACAGTTAAGCTGTTCACTAAAATGGGCCACCACACCTCCCCAGGGAGTGTCATCAGAAAGGCTAGAGGCATAGAATAACGTTACTGGCTGGCAGCATCCAAGGAGAGTAGGGGCCACCTGCCCCTCAGCTCCTTCAATCCTGATTTTCCAAGCCTGCTTCTTCAACAGGTGGAATTTTCCATTCTGTGAGGCATCGCACACCCTACCAATAAATTACGTTTTTGTAAAAGTCAATGGAAGTCAATGTTTTCTCTTTCTTCTTTTGTTTTACTTGATACCAAGAAACATAAAAACGACAAAGTGTGATACTGCATTCTCCCGTGTTTCCGTTTTGTTTGTCCCACTCCCTTGGTATCTCTGTAGGGACAGGGACCAACACAGATCATACTGTCACTCTGCAGGTGTTGGGTTGTGCACAGTGACTACTCTTTCGATTAGATCACCTGACTCACAGCTAAAGAATTAAATAGCTTCAGACTCACGGGACTCTCTCCTTGTTTTTGAAACTGCCTACTAGTTTTTTTTTTTTTGTTGTTTTTTTTTTAATAAACCGACTGAAAACAGGGTTCATTTTCAAATCCCTCCTGTTAGCCATGAAAAAGATGTCTGGAAGTGGCTTTCGGTATCTACTTATCTCTAATCTTGAATCCACTAGGTAACTCTTGTGCATATAACTAGAAAGTAAACTAAGGTGTGAGAATTCCTGGGCTATTTTCAAACCAAGAACTTCACTGTTGCCAAGAGTGGCAGGAGTTCCAGAACAGGCCAGCATTCCTTGGTTTCCTTTAAGTACTGGGACTTTTCTAAGGAGCTTAAAATGCATTATATAAAGAAGAATCCTCTGAATAAGCTAAGGGGAAGCCACAAAGGAAGCGAGCCAAGTCCCGAAATAAAAGGCAGGAATAGAAAACTAAAAATAACCCAAGGGACCTGTGTCACATCTGCGGGGCTCCCTCACACTCCCCTGAAGCATTGTACCTCTTTTTGGTTTTGTTTTCAGAGGCATATGCTAATAATTGTTTGAAAATATAAATAAAACACTATTATCTGTCTTTAAAAATAGTCACTTCTTTGTAGAATTCTGAGAGTTTTTAATGATGTTAACTGAATTTCGATGCAGGGATACTAACCTTTAACAGATAGCTTTAATTTTGTTCTGAAGTCAGTTTTCTAGTAAATGGAATGTGTAAGACACTTTAAATGTTTCTTTCAGTCTTGTAACAATGAATAAATTGAACTTAAAAGAAATAATGAGATCAGCTTTGATAAAAACACAAATTCCAATCAACTACTGGGAAGTTTGATATAGGGCAGGTACAGTGGTGGAAGTCTATGGATTATATAGAGCATGTGTAGAGGTTATTTTGCAACACGGATTAGGCCATTACACACTACACACAGAGGTCAGGAAGGGGAATGAAGGTGGAACAGTTTACCTGAGCTCAATAGTGTCACCAAGTGACACTGTAGATTAGCCCTGACTGACTCTAATGCAAACTTCCAGGCCTCTTGTCCTCCTGAAGAACTTTGAGATGTTAATTGTCATTTTAAAACATGCTAACTTACTGTGTAGCTAGCTCAGAGCCACAGGCAGGATGCTCCTTGCTTGGTTCATCAGTCACACTTACTAAGGAAGGTTGGCAATTGGCTTTCTAGGTAGATTGCACACATTGGCAGGTGCTACTCCCCAGCAGATAAACCTTCTCTTCCACCATGCAGTTCAATAGATTATGCTAACAATGACTTTTCTTTTAAGAAATCTCATTGGGCTAGATTTTTAAGAAAATGAGTATCTCACACCGAAAACTGCCCCTGTAGAGGTCATTCACAGTGGTGAGCACCTCCAAGTTGTTAATTCCTGTTTTCTCTAGACACAACAAAAACAGGAAATATTTACCCACTCCAAGGGTGTCAGGAAATACTTTTAAAACCCTGGTGGCCTAAGCCACCTGCTTGAAGCAGATAGCATAGGTACAGAAGATAGATTGTCATTTTGAAAGTGCACTTTGGTCCAGAGTTCTCTCTGAGGACTCCTAAGCTTGCTTCTCTTTAGACAGTATCTGCTCGAGCAGAGAGGTGCAGGGTGTGTGAGAACACTTGAGTGTCCAGTTGATAAAACACATCTCAAAGCTCTTGAAAGACCATCTTCTTAGCAATCAAAAATAGAGATAACCTTATTCTTTTGCCCAATTTAAAAAAGAAAAACTACCTCTAGAATTGTTTAGGAAATGAAGATACAAAGAATAAAACCAATATCACTGGCCTCTTGACTGATCCATGCACATATTTTTGCACAAAACTAATATTAGCTGTATGGCAGGGTAACATGAGCTTTGTCGACAAATATATAATAACAATACTCTTCTGGCTGCTTACTTTTTGTTTGTTTGCTTGCTTGAGTTAGAGTCTTACTATGTAGGCCACTAATCTCAAACTCGTGAAAGTCCTCCTGAGTTAGCCCACCAAGTGCCCTGATTACAGCTGTGCACCTCCACACCCTGCTCAGGAGCGGTGCCCTTCAGCAGACTCCACTGACTCATCTCACTGAAATCACCACACTCTGGCTGCACTCGGCCCAGAGCTCACACGAAAGCAGAATCTATCTTTATCATCCCCTTTCATCAATAATCCTCCATGTAATGCCAGCTGTCTGTGAGTGGGTGGGACAGAAAGAGACAAACACTGCTAAGTAAAATTTCCAACTTGCTGTAAGCTTATTGCCTTCTGAACTTCCCAGACAAGGTCAGGGAAGGCCTTCAGGCAGGCCTCCATCCCCCTCCCCTCCATGATCACCTTGAAACATCTCAGTGCAGTTGTATTTTTTTTAGGGAGCACATAACACTGACCATTTTTTCCAATGTCTCCTTTCCAAAAGAACACATTATCTTTACCTTCCTGAGCCTTTGTGTCTTCCACCTCCATCCTATATGTGATCTCCTGTGTCTACTTACAAAGACCCCAAGTATTTTTGTTTTCATTTGCTTGTTTAATTTTTGACACAGTGCCTCAAACTTGAAATCCTCCTGCCTCAACCTTTTCGGTGCTGGGATTACAGACATATACTATGACAATCAACCCACAGAGTGTAAAATTACTTGGACATTTTTTTCATCACTTTTTTAAACAGAAAAAAAAAAATCCCACAGATTTCAACATTGGAGGCTCATGCATGCCTTTAAGCCTCGTCTACATACAGAGTTCCAGGACAGCCAGTGCTACATAGTGAGACACTGACTTGAAAACAAAAAGGAACAAAACAAAAATTAGGTATACCAATTACTTAGAAAATACAGCGACTAATTCTCTGTAACAGTAACATGATTGGCCTGAGTTATAGCTTATTTCGTTTGTAGGCTTCTACGTGTTCCTATATCAGTCGTTCTCAAAGTATGGTTTCTATCTTGAATTATCTGAGAGTGATTCAAATGGAACGTTCTTGGGCCCCAACTCTCAATATGTGACCTACTGAAGGCTCCAGAAGATTTCAGAGATGCTAGCATTTGAGAGTCTCTAGGCAACACAGCCTTTTAAAGTGGGGTATTAGGCAAATGATTAGGATAACTAAAAAGGAGGAAGCTGTGTGCTGTTGTATTGCATTTGTGGACCCTCTACCTCCATCTAAATGTCCACCTAAAAGGAAGAATAAAATAGAGTAGAAACAGAAGCCCTTCTAAATTGCCTCTTATGAGAAATGATAGTCTAGTCAGGCTAACACCAGAGAGAGCTGTCCTAAAATTATTGCTCGCATGATCATGTTCTCGGTGTCTGGGAGGCAAGGGCTGGGGACCACTCTCCTCTGTGCTGCCATGGAAACCCTGCATGTACAGCTCACCCACTTTTCTTAGGCTTCTAGTTCTTGCAGTCACATTGCATGCCAACAGGCAGGGTGGAAAGCTGTCAGATGCTAAGAGAATATCGTGGAACTTTGTTGACATGGGTGATAGTATACATTTTCACTGCTTTTTCTTTAAACTTACTAAGAATATAAATATTCTTTTAAACTGTAACTTTGTATTTAACTTACATCTAATTTCTACTACTTAGAAAAAAACTCAAATAAACTGGAGTTTTAAAGATATACAGATGTTATTTCCCTACTGTTGTATCAATGCACTTCAAAAGCTTCTGTAACTTGGCCCCAAGGCTGAGTCACACATACCATTCTTGGGTGTGGTACTTGCAAGCTTCAATGTGGAGGCTTCTCTCTTCTTCCAAAGGTATAGAAAGACCTGCCTTTGTCCTCATTTTAAAAGGCACAGCTACTTTAAAAAATGTTAGGGAATAGATGAAAATAAAATGCTAATATCAATTATGAGTAAGAGCACAATCTGATGTATAAACTGAGAAAAGTGAAAATGGATTGGCATTCCCAGATCTGTAACCTCCAGTCAGTTAATAGACAAATGATGCAATCACTTGGGATTTCCTCACTGAGCCTGGAATCCAGTGCAGTGGCTGTTTCATGGAAAAGTTTCTACCTGCTTAGAAGGAACAAGAAAACGAAACAAGATACCTGCTGAGTTTGGTGTCTGAATGACAGTGGAAGAAGTTAACATACCAAAATGTGTTCTTTGTTGTTGTTGCTGTTTAATAGACAGAGATAGAAACAGACGTTTTTAAAAATAGAAGTAAATAAACAGTAAAATGGATGGATATATAGGGTCACAGCCTGAGCAGACCAAGGACAGAAATGTCCTACCCCTCGTGTTGGTAGGAGAGACACATCTATAGCATAAAATTCAACTGAAGGGCTTGTCCTTTAATGTGAATTAGCTCTCTTATTGATTGAGTGAAATTTAAAAGAAAATCAGTCAACATGGAACAGCTGAGCCATTTTTATTGAACAATAATAAACTGTTCTTTTAAAACAACACCTAATAGCTGTTTCTGCTTACAATCAAGGCTCTTCCCACAATACATTCACAACTCCATTGGCAAAGTTTGAGAATAAAATATAAGTAAATAATGAAATAATTCTTAAATAAGCTCTTCACTCCAAATAAAATACTTCTGCAAATATTTCCCAGCATCACCTAGTACAACAGTCTTTTTTGTGCTAACATCCTCTGGGCTGTAATCGCAGTTCCATTCATCAATTAAGTTTGAAAGAATAAAAAGTTAAAATAAACTATACCTTAAGGTCAACACGTTTCCTGGTGAAAGTTAACTCTTCTTTCTCATACTGTTTAAAAAGTTATTTTCTGATTTAAATTTAAAATTTACTCAAGATGTAACATCATTTTTCAAATTTTTATAAACTTGTAGTAGCTACATTTTTATTAATATCAATGTAGTTGTTAACAACAAATTTCCCACATATGGGTGTTTGAGAATCCATTTTAAACAAACAACATTAGGTTACTTTCTCTAAGATGGTGTGAAATATGGGTGTTGGAGAAATATTTAAACAGATTTGTTTATAAAAATACATAAATATTCACTTTTGCGCTGTTTTGAACCCCAGGAGGCAAACTACTTCCTAGATCTGTCTCAAGGTCCACAGTGTTTAAACCTGTGACAGGAATATATATATATTCCCTGTCTACCCTGCCACTCCCCCACCTCCTGTCAGATACAGGTAGCTATAATAACAGCATTTCCATTCAAAGTAGTTGCTCAGATTCCCATGAGCTTCCAATATTCTGCTTCCTTCGAGGCTTTTCTGGTCTTGTTTCATTCCCTCAGATTAAAACAAAATAATAAATTTTAAGCTAACATCAGGAAGAGCCAAATGTTATAACCCCCTACTTTCACTACTATCCCCACCCTCTCTTGCTCCTAATTCTTCCTTCAACCTGTATCTTAACAAGAATGTACATCCAAGTCAAAGAACCCACAGTTTCTTCACTTTGATCAGATTACTCATAGACCGTAAGACCATCTCAATTGCATATTTAGTTCCTTGGTGATACCACACACACACACATTAACAGATCTATATGCATTTAAATATTTAACAAAGAACTAAAAGTATTCAGTCATATGTGTTTTATGGGTTGTATATAACCTACACTTTTTTTTTCTGAATCACACTTGATTTCCATAAATTACATGTCAATAGTCTGTGTTCTAGAAGGTTCTTTAAATGTTGGCTGAACGTTGATCACTAAAGTGGATCCTTTCCTTGGCAAATTTCAGCCAGGATCAGCGTGGATTTAACCACTTCATTACAGAGGGGCGAGCAGCATTCCCTTCAGCAACCTCTTCTCGTACAGCATTGCCATCTCCAGACGCTGCGTCACGCTCTGAAATTAGAAGAAACACAAATCACTTCCAAACATCTGTAAGTCGAAGATCAAACATGGATGTGTTTTATTTCAGATTTTTCTTTTAATTTAATTTAAAATAAAGCTTTGATTCAAATTCTCTGCTAACTCTACAGAACAGTTCTGAACCACTCTTCCAGCTAAAACAACACCCTTGCATCATTTCTCTGTCCATACCCACCATCTCTTACTCTTGTGGCATACATACATGTACCTTCCCTCCCAGACATTATCTCACTCTGTTCCTAAGATTTCAGCTTAATGAAAGCAAGACTCTCTTTCATTTGTTGTTTCTTCCACTGGCTCACCTATATGCTCAGTATGGATAACAATGTTCAAAACATGATAAATGCTTAATACACACTCAGTAAATGATCAAATGCTGAAAGAATAGGACTCTATAAAAAAGAATTTTATATTAACTGCCTAAAGGATGAATTAACTTTTTGGTACAACTCCAGAAGGCAGCTATCTTTTCTAAAGGTAGATCTTGCTCTTCATACACGAAAGGTAGTGAAAAGTTCTGCTTCTAAGGGGAATGAGACATGCTTGTGTTCACAATGCACAAACTGAAACAGAATGGTGCAAGATTAAGCATGCCAACAAAGACCTGCAGTAGAATTAAATGCTGCCCTGTGACAAAGATTTAGGTGCAGACTTAAATGACTGAAGAAGATTGCAAAGGTTGTTCCTTTGAGGTTCTGTGTAACCATGGCTTTAAGAAAGCACAAGTGCCAGGTATGGTGGCCCACACTGAGGTCCCAGCATTCAAAAGGGAAAAGCATGTATTGCTGTATGAGGCTAGCCTAGTCTACAGCAGTAAGTAAGTTCCAGGCCACCCAAGGTTACATAGTGAGAATCTGACTCAATTTTAAAAAGAAAAAGGAAAAGATAAAAGAAGTTGAAAATGCTTGAGGCCTTGAGGCGGCAAGAAAATAGATCTCAAATCTCTTTTGTAAACAACTCCTTCAAAGTGCTCTCAAATCTGAAAGACAGATCGGTGGTTTCCATTGATAGTTTCCAGGTACTGGGAAGAAGGTGAGGAAGAGAGAAACTGGGCTAGTCAGAAGGTTCTGGAACTAGGTGGAGGTGGTGGATACTCAACACTAGACACGCTGATGACCTTAACGGACTTGTGTTCATGTGTACATGAAACTCACCTGAAAAGCTATTCAAGTCTTAAATCCCAACTTTTTGCTTTGGCAATGTCTACAAAGATAAGCCACATGATTTGGTCTGTCCATATTATCCCAATTTCCAGATTCAATGTCCACAAAGACATTCATCTAGTAAGTTAAATTTTGATGTATAAGACTATACAGTCATACTTAAAACTACGGATTGACTTAAAAGTACAGTACCCAAAGATGGTAACAGAAGAAATAAACACATTTGCTGAATCTCACATGCAAGGGGCCAGAAGCACAATTAAATAAAATGGATTTGAATGACTATTTTCTATCTGGAGGAGATATAGTTTATTGATATTAAAGAGCAGTTGTTGTGGCAAATGACGAGGGTTTAAGAGTGAATTTTTTTTCTCCAAATGACCCCTTATAACTCCATATGGTTATGAACCTTGCTTCTTTTTTGTTTTTAGTTATGGAGGGAGGATTATGTGCATGTGAGTATTTTGCCTAAAGAAGTAAGAGATCCCTCTAGAGCTAAAGTTACAGGTGGTTGTCATTCTCCTCAAGTGGGGGCTGGGAATCCAACTCAGGTCCTCTGGAAAAGCAATACATTCTGTTCACCAATGAGCCATCTCTCCAGTCCCAAGAGTACAGTTGTTCTAACTTACTTCATTTTTCATTAAGATATATATGATGTTTTGATATATGGGCCCATTGCAAAATAATCAAATTAAGCTAATTGACATATCTACCACCTTACAATTTTTAATATTTTAAATCTATTCTTTTAACAATTTGAAATATATAACACATTATCATTACCACTGATAATAGGGTTATTATTAATATGGCACTGGAGGAATAAGGTTTAATGACAGATGCCATTTTATGTATTGATTTCTTTTTGGTACAGTTGTGTTAAATGAGCTGCTTTTAACTGAATAGAGTTCTATGTGCCTGGCCAGTTACCCACAAGATAAGCAAATGCATGCATAGAATTGTCTGACAGCAGTTACTGCTCACAACCACACACCCCAGATCTATCAGCAACAACTAAACCTTGCTACAGTTTCATTGCTCCCTGGATATCACCACAGTGGTTAATTCTTACAGCATCAAAATCCATAAAAATATAATTATCCCATCTTATTGCTTCCATTTGATGAAGAAAGAGGAGGGAGGAGGGGAGGGGAGGTAGAGGAGAAGGAAAAGGAGGAACAGAAAGAGGAGAAATGCTCTGTAATTTCTATCCTGGCTCTTAAAGCAGAGCCAACAAATACTTCACTGCTCCCTTTCTGTGTGGAGTTGGGAGACACATAGTTTTGTCTAGTGAGTCTATAAAACAGATCACTAAAGGGTTCAAAGAGCTTTGCGTATCTTGGTTGGGTGCTTTTTTTTTTTTTTAAAGATTTATTTTATTTATTTTATGCATATGTGTGCTCTATCTGCATGTACACCTGCATTCCAGAAGAGGGCACCAGATCACATTGTGGATGGTTGTGAGCCACCATGTGGTTGCTGGGAATTGAACTCAGGACCTTTGGAAGAGCACTAGGCAGTGCTCTTAACCGCTGAGCCATCTCTCCAGCCCCGGGTGCTTTTTTTTTAATGGAAGATTTGTTTTTGTTAATTCATTAAAACATGATAAACTTTATGAGAAACCGTGATATCCTCAGAATTACCAATGAGATTCCTTTTGAAAATGACAACAGGAGCCAAACTCAAGGACCGCCCCTTTTCCCCTGAGGAAAACAAAGAAACAAGCTCACTGAGATCAACACCACATTCTACTCCACGGTTCTTACCACTTACTCCACCTGTGTAGGAGGCAGAGGTCCTGCTGGGCGACTTGGCTGCTTCATACTGGAAGAAGGGAAAGTCTAGGCATCTCCCGGTCACCCTGTTGCATATACCGGACTGGCAATTGCAAGTCTCTTTGCATTCCATCCCGAATGTGCCAAAGGGACAGTCTGAGGGCAGAGTAGGGGGTCATTAGGGATTAGGAGAAGACAGCTTGTTAAGCATAGGGCTCTACCCTCCCCATCCTGGTGGCAACCTTAGGATTTGAATCAATCTCCTGGACTTTGACTGATAAATGAAAATCACTTTTCAAAAATTCCAGAGTTTGAAAGTCGAATGCTGGACTCATAAATGTGAAAGCACATAGTAAGACAAGTTAACACTTGCTTTGGGCTTAATTAAGCTCATGATTGGTATGTGCCTCTGTGTGTGTGTGTGTGTGTGTGTGTGGGTCACATGTGTGGAAGTCACAGCACAACTTGTTGACTTGACTCTCTCCTTCCGCTGTGGGTTGTGGAGATCACACTTGGGGTGTCAGGACTGACAACAGGTTCCTTTAACCACTGGGGTTTCTTGGCAGCTTCGTCCGTGGATCAGTTTTAATTCTATTTGTTTTCTGCATAAATGACACAGATTCTTGCAGGTTAGCTTGGTCACAACTCAGTGAAGGTGAGAAATTAAAGAGATATAAGCATTACCTCCTCAACTCGTTTGAGAGGTCTGAGTAAGTGTGTCCTTAATCTACAGTAGTTGGCAATTTACTCTCTTAAAGGGCTAAGAGGCCTGTCAGCCCACTGACCATGAGATAACACACTTATCTCACACTTATAAAACCCCTTATCTCTCAGAACAGCCCGAGGCCTTCACTAACTTCCCCAGCTGCTAAGATATTCACTAATCAAGCTCTCTGCAGAGATATGATGCCAAGTGAGTGAGAAACCTCTGGGGCTTGCACAGCTATCAACAATGGCGAGCTCTTTCAGAGCTTCAGTATTCAGTGCTTAGACTAAGACATGCTGCAGAGAAATAAAGAGGTCTGTCACTTATTAAAAGAGTGGATTTTGTGGCATGCTTGACAGTGTCCCGGTATGCTAGCTCAGCAAAATCTGTACAGAAGAGGTTCTCAACCTGTGGATCCCAACCCTTTGGCAACTCCCCCATCTCCAAAAATATTTACATTGTAATTCATGGACAGTAGCAAAACTGAAGTTATGAAGTAACAACGAAAATAATTGTATGGTTGGAGGTCACCACAAATTGAGGAAGTGTGTTAAAGGGTCGAAGCCTTAGGAAGGTTGAGCACTGCTGGTAGAAGATGAATTCTTTTGGCATGGAGATGTCTTTGCTAATGTGCTAATTGCATGGGCATAAAGATAAGTTGTGAGGCATTGGGGAGTTTTAGCCACCAGGCCATGCATTGAATGATCAAGATGGATGTGCACCAAGTAGATCTTTAAGGAGACTTAGCACTGCTCTTTTCCTGTCACCCAAATAATAGAGGACACTGCTGTTACACAGCCCCTTCACCCTAGGAAGAAAAGTCCTTAAGGCAGAACTGTAAAAACCCTCTGGCAGAAAAGCACAGGGTTAGGATGTGAACATCTTCAGAGAGGCTGAAAATGAAAACCTCAGACCACTTCCCAGTTCCAGGTCCAAGGTGGACCAGCGACATGGGGTCAGCCATCTAAATGCTAAAACAAACACAAACAAACAAACCCACATGTGGATATATAAGCTGAAGAGTGTGGCTGGAGCAGGGAATTCACCTGCAGCAATGGCCAATGAGTCCCCACAAAGCTGCTAAGGCAGGGAGTATGCCCTGTTACTTCCAGCACCATGAAAAAAGTTGAAACTGAACTAACCCGCAATGTGGAGGATGCCAGGAAGAACAATTCAAAATATACTGTTAACAGCATAGTTCACTAGCCTCTGCCTCACATCTGGGTTCTTTGCCCCATATCACTGTCCACATTTTCAAAGGTGTTTTTATGCCAAAGTGGTTGCTGTACCATAGACAGGACTGTGTTAACCACTTCCTCCCTAGTTTCCTTATGTGAAGTGCTCTTTTCTTGGCAAGAAGCCCTGTGATTTCCAGAAAATGTGGAGCCTATTCAGTTGAGAGAAACGTGTATATGTGTGTTCACCAAAGAAAATGTTTTCTTAGTAGCCCAACTCTTGTTGGTCATAATCAAAATTAATCTAAGCAAAGAAAAATTTTCAATTTTTTCTAAATATTTATTTCCAAACCTTTCATTAGTTTTACAGACTAAAAGATGACTAATTATAAACTGTTTTCTAAAATGAGAATTAATGAGATTATCTCAATTCTGGATAATTGTCATTCAGGAAAGGCTGTAATTGTAGTAAGCACATACAATATGAGTTATTTTTAATAACATTTCCTTTATTTTTGTACATTTAAAATATTAATTTAGTCACTAGGTTTGAAAATAAATTCCACAGATACACAATGTATCATTTAGCTCTGGTTTCTGTCTTCATTTTAATTTTATTTTTTACTTTAAATCTATAAAACAGCCACTTTTTTTTTTACAGACGTCTAAGTTACTATCATTTCTGCCTGTCTTAAAAAATCTGCTACTTTCTGACCAACTGAAAAATTTTAAAAGTAAAATTAGGTTCATTTTATAGTTCAGGGGACCCTCTTGCAAGAACTTGAGTTATTTCGTTGCTGGCTTAAGCGCACCCCGCGTCATAAAGCACATTAGCGTTCAACGGGAGTACGTGAGCTTGAGCTTCTCCTTGCCAAGAAAAGAGCACCTCCTTGTGAACTCTTTAAGATCAAAGGCTGGTGAAATCTGGGGGCTAAAAACCACTCTAAGAGGTTATCTCAGGGGGACCGCTGTAATCATTAGCTTGCAGAGGACACCTAAACCATGTGTAACAGTTTACCTGTCAAGTTTCTAAAGCCTCCCAGAAAAGGAAGCCACACAGGCTACTTTCTGTCTCGAATCTAAATGCAGGGAGTGGGATGCTGCAGCCCTCGCTGTGATTCCTGCACGCTGCATTCCAAACCCCTCTGCACATATCCTTTTCTCTCTGTCAAACCCGCCACCTGCACCCGTGCACCCTCCCTAGTAGTGCGGAGGAGGGTCGCACCTCCCAAACTGACTAAATGCTCTCAGGGAACCCTGCACAGTGGGAAGCAAGGAGTTGCTCTTTACCTTTGCAGATACCGAACTCGTCACCAAAATCGTCCTCCTCGCTGTAAAAGTGACACTTCAGCCCCGGACCACACTTGACACCATCCATGCCTGAGACTGTACGGTAGCAGGTTTCTCCGGGCCCCGCAGCGCACACCTGGCAGCAGCCACAGTCATCCAGCACTGTCCTCTTGCAGCGCAGGCTGCTTCTGCACTCGGTATTGTCGCAGTTTTCCGGGCAATCGACCGCATACTTGGCGCTCCAGGCCATGCTCAGGTGCAGAGGTACCAGGAGAGTGGTCAGCAGCAAGAGGCTCTTCATATTTCCCGGCTGGCTCCCGCTCGGCTGCCTGCCGTCGTGGTCTTCGCCGGCTGGAAGCGGCCGTCCAAAGTAGTAGCTGAGCTTCTGCCTACACGTTTATGAGTTTTATACACTGTGTTGCCCGCATGCTTCCCCGTCATCAATTTCCTCAACCCTGCGGCAGCGCTGTGCTCCTGCCAGCCTCTCTTGTTTTAGTTTATGAAATCCAGGATGAAGGCTGGATTAACACGCCGCTGCCATCCAGGAATTGAAAAGCCCAAGCTGATGTCATCGGTTATGTTTAGACGGTTGTTTTGCATGGGGGCTGAAAAACTCTGCTCACATCCGTCTCAAGGACTCAAGGACGTCTGAGAAGGGGGAATAAAGACGGTTGTGTAGCCCCCTTCTGCGCAGGAATTGCTCTGACACCGACATAACACTTAGGATGTAGCTTTATCTCAGTCTCACAGTCCCTTAGTCCCGAGAGACCGATGCAGACGTGAATCAAGCCAGAAGAAGTATCTGTTAAATAATGATAATAATATCAAATAATGATGATAATAATAATAGTAAAGCATTTGGTATTTCCCCTCAATAAATAGCTGTGAGATCATTTGGAAGAAGAAATGGTTATATTGCGCTTTTTCAAGACTTACAAGAAAAAAAATATTTGGATGGAGGCTTCTTCCTTCCTCACATGATCCTCTTTGGTTGTCATTTCTAAAGCAGTTTATACTGTTCATGTTCAAGTCCGTCATTGCTGTCGCTATGTTTAGCTAGACAGACTACAGTTAAACATTTTCTTTAATCAATACGAAAAAATAAGTAAGGTTGTCCTGGCATTGTCCAGAATTACTCAGTTCTGGAAAAACTTATCAGTTGGACTGTTGCTGACCCAAACTCCCTGGGGAGAAGGCTCATCCATCACCGGGTCTGTTTGTCCAGTGACTGTATCCCTTCAGTCCTTCCTCTCACCTCCTGGCACCTATCAGAGCTCTTGCTTCAAACCGCCAAACAAGGCAGTGAGCCCAAGGAAACAAGCGAGCCAGCAGGGAAATAGGAACACAGCTCCAGAAAGGCAAGTCATGGGGAAGGGAAAACATTACCCACCAGGAAAAAAGGCCTTAATGCTATGGAGGGACACAGAGTGTGGCCCCACCAAGGAAAACAATAGCCCTCTTAAAGTATTGCCTGGATCAGGGCCTTATATAGCAAGGCTTGTGCATCAGAGGATGCTAAACATCAGAGAACACAGGGAAGTACTGACACTAACTACATGTTCTGTTTTTAGGACCCCACCCCATTTGTCAACATAGAAATAACATCACCATCACTTGGTAAAGAAAGGACCCGGTGACGTGGATCACTCCTGTCTGTCACAGCTCCACTCTGGGGCATCCACAGAACTCCTCATCCTCTGCTGAGAGCTGACGGTATTCGAGTGCTTGACCATATTAAGTCCTTTGATTGCCCAACTTTTTAAAGATATTTTTTGTTAATCCCTCATTCCTCTCCCCCCCCAACTCTTCCCAAACCTGCCCCTCACCTCCCCAATGCCTCCCAAATTCTTGTCCTCTTTTTTTATGCAAGTCACTGACTCCAGTCTGTGTTGCTCATATACTCATAGGTATGGGACCATCCCTTAGATCCTGACCAACCTACCAGGGGCCAGATCCTTAAAGAACACTAACCCTCTTTCTACCAGAAGTCAGCAATTGTCAATATCTCCTCAGCTACAGGGAGGGCAGGGATGAGAACTCATGAGCCTGTCCTCCCTCCATACTGGAATATTGGCTGGCTTGATCTTGTGTAGGCAGCAGCCAGAGCTGCTGTGAGTTCATTTGTAGTGGTCCTGTCCTGTCAAATCCAGAACACACTGCTTCACTTCAGTCCTCCAAGATCCTTGAGTCCCCTCTTCCACGGTGGTCCCAGAGCCTTGGAGGTCGGTGTGGAGATGTGGTATAGATGCCCCATTTGCGGCTGAGCGGTCTATAGATAGACACTCAGTCTATAGATAGACACTCCGTATTTGGACCATTTGTGAGTTTCTGTGTAAACTGCTGTCCACTGCACCAAGAACATCTCGGCTGAGGTCTGAGTGCTGCATGAATCTAAGGGGTCGATCATTTTGGCTCGTTCCTCCTTCCAGGCTCCCCTTTTCCATTTTCAGACACCTAAAATAGTTTTCTGTTTACTTCTATGTCCTTGTTCCCTGCATGTCGTCACATGTCAGGGAAAACATGGATTTGTTTGTCTATGTGAGACTGTCAAAGTGCTGTTCTTAAATTTTTTTCATTAACTCCATGATCCTCCCCCTCCAAAATATTATGAAACTGCTACTATTATCATGTCTTGCTTTTTGAATGAAGAAACAGCATCAAAAAGAGATTTAAAAATTTAGTCATGACTTCTGTGGTGATTTGCATAAGAATGGCCCCTGATGTTGGGATGACCCACAAATATTGTATTTTCTGGTATGTTCTTAATTGTTATTGGAAGCTGGCAATGCCCAGCTAATGGGATATGTGAAAGTCACTTCCTCAGCTGCCTTTAAAAAGAAGGCAAACTGCTGTGGGGAAGGTGATCTTCTCCAGCCTACTAATTGAGTAAGGAATGTGGCTCTTTGCATAATAAAGAGCTAGTGGTTGGAGCAGGGCCAGGAAGTGCAGGTGGGATTTCCAGGCAGACGTGGATGGACACAATGGAGCAGGGAGGTAAGTAGTGAGAACCACATGGAGAGGCGGAGTGCCAGAGAAGTCTGATTAAGTTAGTAAATAGCTGAGAGACTGTCCCTCCAAATGGCCAATAGCTTTAAGCTATATAGATGTCTCTTTGCTTAATTAAACTCAAGAAGGATCCTTATAAGCCTTGCAATACTCCACAGATTTATGTGCTTGAATGCTTGGCAATAAGGAGAGGCACTATGAGAAGGTGTGGCCTTGTTGGAGGAAGTGTGTCACTGTGGGAGTGGCTTTCGAAGTCTTATATGCTGAAGCTATGCCATGTGTGGAACACAGTCTCTCCTTGCTGCCTGTTGATCAAGATGTAGAACTCTCAGCTCTAGCATCATGTCTGTCTGAGTGCTGCCATGTTTCCCACCATGACAATAATGGACTGAACCTCTGAAACTGTAAGCCAGCTCCGGTTAAATGTTTTCTTTTATAAGAGTTTCCATGGTCATGCTGTCTCTTCATGGAAATAGAAGCCCTAACTAAGAAAACCCCCATACTGTCAGAGGTTCACTAGAATCGTCTCACTCTAAGGTCAGAGTCACCCCATTGCTCATTACAACACAGTTATGATTCAATGGACAAGGATGCCAGTGGTATGTTTCATGATTCAAGCTGTTTCTTGTTTAGATTTTGTTGAACATCACTTTCCAAGCAAATAGTGGTTAACTGGAAGTGTGGCAAATAGTGCCTAATCTTTATAAAGATATTACTATGGCCAAGCACTAAGCTCAGTACATTATTGAGTGCCTAGGGTCTGTCTAGCTGACTAACTTTGTTGATGTAGTCCACATCCAAACCCTTGCTCTGCCTATACACAGTTAACTGCCAAAAAGTAAGAAAGAGCAAACTCTCACAGCTCTAAAAATGCAAGCTTGAGTTCCAATGAGTCAGTCCAAATCACCTCTGGATCCAAAGGTGATAGCAAGCGGTCTTCTAGAAGAGAACGGATGAATGACCTGAACAGAGGACCTCTCAGCCCAGTACATCATGTACATTTCAAGACTCACTGTGATTCTTTCCTTGAACTCATGGGGCTAACCAAGAAAATAAGTTGACGTAGTGCACTCTGATAATCTGTGCTTCGTTTTTGCATGTGATGATTGCCTGTAATAAAACACTGAGGATTTATTTCTGGACAGACAAAGATCTAGTGGGAATCATCCTGTGTGGTTTCCAAACCCTCAAGAGATAGTTTATGGTCAAGTAAATTGCACCATATTAACTGTGCCTTCCAAATAAACCATTTCTACCAGATTGTGTTGATTTAATTTAAGTTACAAAGGCAGACTTAAAGGAAAACATTGCCAAGGACAAAGCAGAAATAGTTGTGAGCAGATTTTAAGTATATTAAAATTGAAATTAAGTTTAATTTGTGTGTGGGGGGGTGTAGAGAAAGGCATCTAAAAGTCTTCCTGCTTTGATACCAGCTATAACATACCTGCAGGTGCCTAGTGCAAGGTCTAGCACATGCAACCTACTAAATGCATAAACACAACTGCCTAATTTACCCCTTTTCATTCTCTTTCTTCCAAGAGAAGCAAAGTGAGGATCAGGTTCTTGAGCAGGCTGAGGTGACCTACCGAACAAAACTGTTCCCCCAAAAGGAAGAAGATATAGACGTCAAGAAAGAAGCCTTTAGTGTTTAAATGGAGTCAGACTAGACTGTAATCCAACCATGTCAACTCCTATGTGACTAATATACTTTGTGCTCTTGACATTCCAGTCTTGGGAGTACATGAGAGCCCATTATAGCCAAAGACCCTAATGAAGCACACCTGATAAACAGCTTCAAATCATGGAGACAGCTGGTCAGTTTTCTAAGCCAAAGGCTTGAGAACATCTTATAGGTGTTCTAGAAACATCTTAATTACTACCAAACTATATGATCAGAAGCAAGCCATATGCCAGATGACTTACACTTCACTTCATTTCCTCAGCAATGAGCTAAGAAGACTAAACAGAGCAAGAGCTGTGAAAACATCATGACCATTATGATCAAGAGTAGTTTCTGAGGATTTGCTTTTATTCTTTCTGGGTGCATATGGACGTGCATGTATGTGTCCACATGTGCTGTGTGTAGTTATTTATGTGTATAAACACCTCAGCAGCTTTGATGATGACATTGATGAGAACTCCGTGGAGGAGAACTCAGAGCTGAAGGACACAGCCAGGGACTCAGGCAAGCCACTTCTTTCCTACTCGGGGTCCTGTCCGCCCTCACCTTCAATTGTCATCTTCAGTTTCGCTGCCCTGGAGAATCAGATGAAAATGATTGACTCAGTCATGAACTGCCAGTAACTGGCCAGCTTGAAATCAGTGGAAAATGGCTCTGGGGAAAGTGACCACCTGAGCAATGGACTCCTCATCTTCAATAGGTGACCTGGAGAGCCACAGTGCAGGCAGCCCCACCCTGTCTGAGTCCTCATCCTCCCAGGCTCTGTCACCTGCTCACAGTAATGGTGAGAACTTCCATACAAGTCACCAGATCTTGGCCACCAGGAGGATCTGTGGAAGATCTCACTGAAAGCAGAAAGTCTGGACAGTCAACCGCCCGGCCCAGGAAATGGAGGTGCCCTGGACCTGATGGCAGGCTATCCCCATTGTGGTTGGCAACTCATCAAGGAGGAAGCCCCTCTCAGCCTGCTGTTCTTGAGCAGAGAGCAGGGTAATTGTGTGAGCACTGTGTGTGGTGTCTGTGGCAAGCCCTTTTCTTGCAAAAGTGGGTTGGAAATCCACTACCTCAGCCATATCAAAGAGTGTCCATTTGCACGGCCCGCATGCGAGGTTGCTCCACTATGAGTAACTTAAAGCAGTACTTACTGACGCACAAGTTGAAAGAGCTGCCTTTTCAGGTGTTTGACCCCAACTTTACTCTAGGTCTCAGCCATAACATGCCTAGCCTGGCCTCCAGCCCTGCGCCCACCATGATCAAAATGGAAATGAATGGCCACAGCAAGGCCATTGCATTGGGTGAGGGCCCAGCCCTACCAGCCAGGGTCCAGGTCCCTACTGGGCCCCAGACAGTGATGAGCCCTGGCCTGGCACCCATGCTGGCACCCCCACCATGCCAGACACCCAAGCAGCACAACTGTCAGTCATGTGGGAAGATCTTCTCCTCAGCCAGTGCCCTGCAGACCCATGACTGCACACACACTGGGGAGAAGCCCTTCGGCTGCACCATCTGCTGCATGGCCTTCACCCCAAGGGCAATCTCAAGGTACACATGGGCATTCACATGTGGAACAATGCACCTGGGAAGCGTGGCTGCCTCCTGTCTGTGGAAAACCCCATGGCCCTGCTCTGTGGTGATGCTCTGAAGTTCTCTGAAATGTTCCAGAAGGACCTGGCAGCCCGGGCGATGAACATGGACCCCGGCTTCTGGAACCAGTATGCCGCTGCCATCACCAACCGGCTCACCATGAAGAACAATGAGATTTCTGTCATCCAGAATGGAGGCATCCCTCATTTCCCTGTAAGTCTAGGCAGAGGTGCTATCCTACCTTTGGGTGCCATGGATGGTGGGGTAGACAAGATACATACTGGCAGTAGTCCACCCACTGTCAGCTTGGAAAAAGCAAGCTCAGAGACAGGAGCCAGCCAGCCATTCACAAGGTTCATTGAGGATAACAAGGAGATTGGAATAAACTAGCAGGATACACTTAAGAATCCATCCTCCTGTTCTGTCCCACATCCACTCCTTCACAGTTTGAGCATCAGGCTTTGGACCCCACATGCCTAGGCTCTCATTGACAATTTACCCATGACAGAAAATACCTGCTCCATGTGGCTGCTCTAAGATGGCTTGCTGAGGGCTACATTACTGGTACTTCCTTGAATGGTGGGATTGACTCTTTTTAAGAACTCTCCAACATTTTAAGTACATTTCAGACAAAAGCTTGTGTGCTTGGAAAATGGCCTTAGGAACCGAAAGAGCTCAGACCATATCTACTTCCTTTCTCCCAAAACCTAGTGTCCCCCTTGTGTGGGGGAAGAAGGTCCCTGTGGTAATCCAGTGAGCTGCATTAAATGGTTTTGTTCAAATTCTGTAGACACTTGAACTCTGTTTTAGAGACTTCATCTTGAAGAAGGAGCTCAGTGCTCCAAAGCTATGTATTATGACAGTCTCTTGGTCTATAGTATTTATGTTAAGATTATGTGGGTAACAGGGGTAACAGACAATAAACTAGCCCAAACTTAAATGAAGATTTTGTATCACAGAACACATCTGGCTATGTGATTTTTTTTTTAAAGCAAGATTTGCTTTATTATAAATAAGTGGATTGATTCAGTGCAGGCAAAATTGTGACTTTCTATTGGGAAAGATACCATGCTTTTTGTGTGCAAGTACCTGTCAGTAACACCCCCCCCCCATTTTAATTTAAATGTTTGTAGCTGCTATGTGAACAATTGTTCTCTAGTGTGGTCTATAGCCTCATGAACAAGCTACAGACAAGCATCACCATAAAATGATTCACAGCATTATAAACAGTGGTGAGTAAATATTTCACATTATCAAAGCTGTATAATAAAGAGGTAATATTTGTAGAATGTGGTTGCAAATCTTAATTTATACAGTTGTACTTTTAGTATTTTGTATTAGGGAGGTTTGTCTATAATTTGAAAATTTTAAAAAGGTGTAAAGTATTTTATAAATAGTACTTCAGTTTAAAGAAAATGGAGGGAAAGAACATGTCACAATTTATTGTTTTGTCTTAAAGTTGAACATGAGAAATCTATGCTGTTTAAGCAGAAACGCCACCCAGATTTGTCAGCACCTCAACAAAATGATTTATTTAACTTTACTACAAAATCCGTTGAAAATCTGTGAGCACCCTAACAAAACTTTGACAAATTAATCTTAGTCCTGTGATACAGAAAAAGAAAGGAAACAACAGAGTGAGCGCTGTACAAGTGTGATTTTCCTGTAAGCTCGTCTCTGTCTCCCTCAAACACGATATGTGACTGCCTCCTAAGCTGGTCAGGGTCCAGATGAGATGGAGTACTGAGTATCTGGCAGTTTAATCAGTCATAACTTTGACATTTTCTAAGTTCATGATCTATTGTCTTTTCAAGTGAAAACACAGTGCAGTGCTCTGATTGTTCAGAATCTGATCTTCTGCTGATGACTTATCTAAAGAGAGCAAAGAGACCAGATGCCGGGAGGCGGGGCCGAATCAAACTTGACCGTCACTGTTGTGTGTTCTACCTCACTTTTGTGCATCGCAAGCATGCTGGGGATGTGACGTGGTGAACTTCCAACAGAACTGCTCAAGACAAACTGTAGGCAGCTGGGTACCTCGGCAGGGAGCTGTCTGCGCCCGAAGGCCAAACCAGACAGTGTGAAACAGAATG
This sequence comes from Lophiomys imhausi, assembly GCA_907164525.1. Classification (NCBI taxonomy): domain Eukaryota; kingdom Metazoa; phylum Chordata; class Mammalia; order Rodentia; family Muridae; genus Lophiomys; species Lophiomys imhausi. The sequence continues at coordinate 2,203,110 of CAJQZJ010032584.1, read as the reverse complement.
ATAGAGCAGTCACCTCATACAACTGAACCAACAGGAAAAGGCACTGCAGGGGAATGACTGCCACTGGCCCGTGGCTGAACAGAGAGCTTCTGGGCTCATTAGCTGCTCCTGGCTTCGGAAGTGAACACTAAACTCTCTGATTCGGTTTTCCATGTAGTGAAGTGGAGCATCTCCAGGCCATGCCATCTCTTGCTTGGGGCATGGGACCAGGTGCTTCGGCTTTGGGAAGAGGAAGACAGGGTGGCTTAATGTCACTGTGCTTTGGCGGTTGAATGTGTTGTTATTTATCCATGTCCAATTGGTGCCTCCCCCCACCCCCCCGTCTTGGCTGGTAGTTGGTACCATGTTGGTGTTCTTTCTTCTCTCAAAAGGATGTGTATATAATAACTTAAGAAAAGAGAGATGTAAAGCGTTAGAAATGAGACGGCTGGTGAAGGTGCGGTGACCACCCCCATTCTGTGTTCAGGGCTGGCTGTCCCTCTGTGTGGGGAAGAGAGACACCATTTTTTTTGTTGTTGTTTTGTTTTGTTTTGAGACAGGGTTTCTCTGTGTATCCTTTGGCTATTCTGGACTCACTTTGTAGACCAGGATGGCTACAGAGATCTGCCTGCCTCTGCCTCCCGAGAGCTGGGGTTAAAGGCATGTGCCACCACACCAGGCAATTAGACAGCTGTGAACTGCCATGTGGTTGCTGGGATTTGAACCCAGGTCCTTTGGAAGAACAGCCAGTGATCTTAACCGCTGAGCCATCTCTCCAGCCCAAGAGATACCATTTTTATACCGCAAAACCATACGGGGTGAGGGCCTCCCAGAACCAGCCAGGGTATTTGGTAGACCCAAATATATTTTATGATTAAATCTCCTGGCTTGACACACCTACTGACTGAAATGGATGTCGTAGTCTGGGTTACTATTATTGTCATATGGAACTGAATAAAATGCAGGATGTCATATTATAAAAAAATGAGCTTACATATTCGAGCAAATATTTTTACAAAAATGATCTCTACTGTTACCTAAGTTTTGATTTTTGAGAAAGGCATTTTCAAGACTACACACAATCTTCAGACTATTCTCAAAAACTACATTAGCATAGGGGAGTCAAGTGAAGTGCAACATCTCAATTAGAGTTCTTGCAGGAATGCTGGCTCCCTGATTTGTCCTAATGAACAGCTCAGCACTGTAGACAGTTGAAGAACCCAGCACAATGCTTAGAGCAAACAATCCTTCAAGAACCATAAGCATGCCAGTCTATGAGTGAACATGGGAAGATAAGGAGAGTATGCCTATAGCATCTATTATAAAACTCAACCGGAGATCTCTGAGCTCTTTGCCACCACATCCAGATGTTTAACTCCAATAGAATCTATGGAAACAGTAATGGAGTCAGGCTGTTGGGTTTTTAACCCCAGTGAAATCTAGATACTTTGTTCACTGAGTCAGAGTTCTTTCAGAAGCACATGGTCTAGATTTAGAAGCATAGAAAAAGCTGTTACTGCTCAAAAGACCTCTCTTCGTTCCTAGTTCTGACAGATTCTAATCTAAATAGCCAGGGTAAGTTTCTCAGTTCTTTTTCATAATGTGAGAGATGGGTTCATCTGCAATAGTAAAATGCCTGAGAAAATCAACATAAAGGAGGAAAGATTTATTTGATTCATGGTTTCAGGCCTTGGCAACTTGGCTTTGTTGCTTCTGGGCCTGTGGTGAGACAGAATATCATGACAAGGAGCATATGGTGAGGTAGAGATGTCCCATCCCTTGACAACCAGGTAGCAAAAAAATAGAGGTATCAGGAGCAAAATATAATATTCAAGAGCAAAGCTTACTTCCTCCAAGTAGGTCTGATCTTTTAAGTTTCTACAACTTCCCAATCATCCATTTAGGTATGGGGGAAGTCATAGTCATCTAGTCCCATCAGTTCCAAAAGTCTCACTTCTGAGCACTGTAATGGTGGGACTTGAGCTTTCGAGGGACAGATAAGATCCAGTCCTTGATATTAGGGTTCTGCGTGTAACTCTCTATAAGAGATTCCAGTCACACAGTGACCCTACACCTCCAATTATGGACCCACATCCACAAAAACAAATGCTGCTCTAACACACAGGAAAGAAGGGGTGTGAATGCCTATATAGCTGTGACCTTTGACACCTCAGTCCAAGTATCCGCTCTTCCATAAGTCTTCATAGGGTGTCAACCAGCCTTGCTGACAGATGTGAAGTCTCATTCCTTTTTCTCAGCAAAACATAAGAAATAGGAATGTCTACCCTTTCACAAGGAGATAATGTGAAGATAAAGGGGAAATGTAAAAACATAAATCAACTCTAACATATTATATTTTTCTTACAAAACAAATAGTATTATGAAAGGAAATGAGCCAATGACTATCACTCCCAGGCCCCACTCACCCGTATTCATCTCACTTTCTGCAAGATCACTGTCTCATCCAATACTTCACAGAAGAGCACGGTGACCTGCTCAGAATTTTCCCCCAGGGAGACTCAACTATCTCCTAGAGACTTTCCTCGCCTCATTCCAACATGATATGATGACATAGCTCATCCAATTTCTGTTTTAGTTTAAAAGAATTTGCTTTGTTTTTAACACCATCACTTTACTAAATGACTGAAGCATTAATTTAAGCTCTGGAAGTCAGCTGAACATTATAACCATATGATTCAATAAAACACAGCTTTAATAAGTCACATTAGAGGCTACTACTAAGATATTTGGAATTTTTGCTGGGAACTTTGGAAAGACTGAGATTTCTGATTAATACAAGAATCATAGGAAACAATTGCGCTGTTTTGTCTCTCTAATAATGTGGCATTTCCTTTATCGACCTTGAACTGACCCCTTTACATTATAGTAAAATACTAATCAGGGCCACCCTCAGTGGATTCATCAGCTTGTCTAGTGATAGTGGTGTTGGTCTTTTACATGACATGGGAAAAATAAATGATTGATGTAAGAAAAATAAACAAACAAACAAAAACAAGGTCTAAAACCAACTATTTCAAAAAGAGAAATAATAGCTTGTAAGCTTAAATGCATACATACATACATAAATACAAAAATAAATACATACATACATAAACATACACATAAACACATAAACAAATACATACATAAATCTTTTTAAATATAATAAAAATAAATATAAATCTTAAAATATAATAAAATAAAAAACAATTATAGGTTTTTTTAAAAATCCAGCAGTATAAAAGTATTATATCAGAGTTTAATTGGGTGTTTTCCTTTCTTAGCAGACACATAGAATAATGACGCATGTCATGCTGTTGACATCCATGAAGTATGGTAGCTATCAGTTTGCTTAGCAGTGGAATGCATTCCATTTTGTCCACCCTTAGTCTCCTTCTAGAGCACTGCATTATGAAATGTAAGACCTTACTCTTGCAAGCTGTCTGAAAGCCATCATCCTAACTTGATCTGACGAGAAGTATTTTGGGGTTAAGATGCATGTGCTGTAAAACCCAGCTTTAATAGCCCACTCTCAGTTCCAAAGCACACAGGCGCATGCTAGTTTATGTCTCCAACAGTAGACCCGCAGCCGATCCACACCGCCTTTTCCCAGACCGCATGCTGAGCCTGCCTTCCTCTGTAAATATATTTAGGAAGTACTCACTGAATAAAACACTAAACAGTACTCTCAGGAATGAAAGGAATCCACTAATTCTCAAGGTGGCAAATCAAAATTTTGACTTTCATATGGTCTAATTTAGAAAGCTGGGTTGTGGGAGACCAACCATTTCTGCACAAGACTGTCTTGTTGAGCACTGACGCTTGCTGTTTTTCAAAATTAATGCTTTATTTTTTTAAATTTAACATGACAAAACGTATAGGATATGAATGATCACCTTCCTCGTACTCCACTTTTTCTATGCCAAAAATAAAAACATGTAGGGTACCCAACTCAGTCAGGGAATACTTGAAGAAACCATCAAAGAGACTGAAGAGAAAGCCACTGGGTAAAGTTGTTTGAAAGGGGTTAAGTGTGAGAGGTCAAGGCGACAAAGTTATCCATTGGATCCGTCTGTGACTGGAAACTATCCCAATTTTTTCTCCCTAAAAGACAGAATTCCTGTCAGCCATTCATACTCAACGAGGAGATGTGAAAAAAGTACCAAGTGTCGTTTTCTTCCACGTACATTCCCGCAGCAAGGGTAGTTCAAATAAGCAGATAATAAAAACCATTAGTAACTGAAGAGAGGATACTGGAAGGGAAAAGACTGATGCAATGAACCCACGTCCTCCCCACCAACATTCAGGCCCTAAACATACCCAAGCTCTGAGCTACACTGTATGCAATTCAGAAAAAGTCTGACTTAAGAAAAAGCTCAGGGAAAATGGTTTACTCAACTGACAAAGAAACCAGAGGCTTTTTTAAAAATTGATAACTTGAAACTTTAACATTTATCTTTAAATAAAATATAATTTATTTTGAAGTAAAATAAATCATTCGCAAATAAAACTGTTTATATCTAAAGTAACTATTTTCTAAAGCTCTTTAGTTTTTCTTAATCCCTGCAGTAGTTACACAGCACTTATAAATAAGTGTAAAAAACACTCAAGATTTGTTTCCATAGACAACAATCAGGACATATTGTGAGTCAATGAGTCCAAGTCTCAACCATTTTGGAGGCCTAAAACAAAACGCTACAGACTGGGCTTTATAAACAAAGCTTTCCATCACACAGGCTGGAAATGAAAATCAGCATGACCGTGATTTTGTGAGTCCCTCCCTCTTCTGATTTGTCCTTTCAATGCTCTCATATTTCAATGATGCCTTCCCTGATTTCCTCCAGGCCAGATTTCATCCCTCACCCAACCTTGCATGTCATGTCTGTTCACGTTACTTAGCCTCCACATGACAGGTATCTTCTGTTTCCCAATAAACAAATTCATTTCTGTGGTCAGGGTCCTGGTCCTCATAGTGCCTGGTTCAGATCTTGCATACCCCAGAAGTTCATGGCATAGTATGTAAAGTCTTTAGAAACAAAAACAAACAAACAAACAAACAAAAAACCAAATAGGCAACTTTCAGAGAGTAAAAACCACAGTTTCCCAAGGGACAGTGAGTGGGAGAGCCATGAGCACCCCAACTTTCTCCCAGTTGCATTAAGGGTTCAGGGAATGATCCACAAGGAATGCTCTCTCCCTCCATCTTTTTTCAAATGAACATGCTGAAGGCCACTGCAATATCATATTACTGCACACTCATGAAAGCTGGCACACTCCGTCTATCCTTCTTCTCCCTCCCCACAGAACCAAGACCGCCACTCCTTGTGACCCTCACCCCTCTGTAAGGGAAAAAGAGGCAATTGATTTATTCCACCACATCAAATGTGCACACTGGAGTCAAGACTGCACAAGTTTGAACCCTGAGTGCACAATTGTTGACAGTGTCGTTTGTGTCTGAACCCAGTTCTCCCAGATGGAAGAAGGGACATATAAGAGCAACTGCTTCCTCGTATTGATTTCACCAGCTCTGTGCCTGGCACTGAGACTCTGGCTAGGACTCAAAGACATTCGCCTGATGTCCTGGTTCCTTATAAGCTCTTGATTCTTGGTGACCTTAAAGCACCAAAGTGGACATTGAGAAAAAAAGAGGAAATATAGAAGGTCCTTAGGATGGGACAGACCCTCAGGCTGGGTCCTCACCCACTTGGGTTTCCCAGGGTAGGAGAGGGTGGACAGAGCTCAGTCCATACAATGAAAAGTCAATGTTATCTCAAACTACTGTAATGGTTTATTTTAATAGACTCAGCCTTACACATATATAAGAAAGCTTCAATATTGGTCCAGAGTTTGAGGGGTTGGGGAGGCTGAAGAATCCAGCTGGGAGCCTGAAGGCCTGGAGTGGTCTGTATTTATAACACCCCAACAGTTTCCAAGGGAGTGAAATAACAAGACCTTGAGTGAGATGAGTCACACAGATCTACAGGATCAGAGAAGTCAACGAGGATCAAAGGATGGATGAGCCTTCCAGCTCCCTGCCCCTCAGAAATGAAAAGACTCATTTCACAGAGCTTTCTCTAATCTGTCCCAAATAATTTTTCAAGGATTGAGTCTAGAAGAAGGTTCAGCAGGAGATTTAGTTGCTGTAGCCACTTGGATCTTAGACAATGGGGATTTCAGTGGCATAATGAAAAGCCTCATTTTTATAAACCTTCCCCCAAACAAAATGAATGAAAGTCGAAGTCCTCCTTAGGAGGGAGGGATGAGAGACACAGCTGAACAATTTCCAATGCATTCAGAACTAACTATAGACATCATTGAGCATCACAAATAAGTAACCAATCTAATCAAGTGTAGTTACATAGCTATGCATCTCGTGGGAGTGTCTGTTTGCTTTTTCTGTTTAATTCTCTGTTCTATAATGACAGAGATTCAGTTAGTGAGGTATGATGTTAATGTCAAATATATTGGTCCTAACTTTCAACATTTGTCTCTCTCATCATCTTACCTTGTAATGAAGGTGAGTAATGTTCAGTGGGCTTAGCCTCATGAACTAACACACAAGATACTCAATGAGACTCTGGTGAGCAGGTTGAGGAAGAGAGAATTCTCTTTGTCTTGTCCCCATCTCTAGTTCTCTAAATTTCTATTCAGTTCAAATAGTGTCAAGGGCAGTGTAACTCATGTAGACCAGATCTGACAAGTCAGGGTTGGTTGAGAAGACAGACTGTTTCCCCAGGGCCCATCTAAAGCAGAGTACAGAAGCCAAACAGAACTCCAGTTGGGACTTCACAGCCTTCCAGCAACTCCCTGGTGTAAGAAGAGACTAGACACAGGGTAAGATGATCTGTCAATACCTCAATCAAGTCCAACCCATCAATTCACCCATCCATTCTTGGGAGATCTGACCTTCCCTGATATGGTGGGAGCTGAGGACTGAGTCTTGTAGCTCCAGTATGCTTATCTGTAGTCAGATAAAGAATTTATAATTTTCCTTCTAAGTACAGCTTTCTTATCTACTACAATGGCTTTTCCCCCCCATTTGTCACCTCTCATCCCAATCACAATCTCTCCCCTTCCCTGCCTTGTTCTGTGTCTTGTATGTACTATATATATTACCCAGAATCCCTTGTCTTCTAGCTTCTGGTAGTTTTACATGAGAAGAAATTGCAGTACATCTAAGGAGGAGAGAGAGAGCCCATGATAACTCTTTCCTGTCTTTAATCCTCCTTTGATGGGAAAACAGCAGCAACAATGTCCCTGAGTGCCTGCATTCACTTACTCTGCTCATTGCCCTGTGAGGGTGCCTTTTATGAACATGTATCCATTTGAAACACCTGAGTGAGATCGGTTTCCTGATAAGAATTTATTGGAGTAGGCATCATTCAGCTTTAAGATCCTGTAATTCTATACTTGTGATCCAAGCAGGATGTTCAAACATCCTGAAAGAAATGCAGTATAAGCACTGGAATCTTCACTTCCATAACGAGGTGAGAAATTTTGCCTCCCTCTCCCCAAAATCACCCATGAATTGTTTCTCTAACTCAGAAATTTAGAGTATAAAAAGATCTGTGAAAATTAATTGAATCTATTTATATCAAATTAACTAAACAGTTACCTTGAAAAACTCATATACTTTCAAGAAAGCAATCTGATTTGGGTTTGGGTGAGAGCATCATATTTACTCATTAAATGATACAACAATACTAAGTGTTGTAGACTCCTGCCAACTGTCTGTGGTGTTTTACTTACATTGTCCACATTCTGGTACTTCTTCTATGTGTGTCTGTGCTGATACTGTTTTGTGTCCAGGACTCTGTTCTCCATCTATAAAACGCATTTTAACAGGGACTAAGCCTTCATTACTAAATTACTAAAGAGATTTGACTTCATGCTGATCCACTTGACAAAATGTTGGCTGTCTGCCTTTTTTGTCTCTTGCTTTCCCATAGGAAGAGTGACCTTATTTAATTATTTGAATATATAGTTCGAAATGTCAATTGCTGCCAATAGTTACTGCTACTACTTTTAAAAAAATATGAATTAAGATATTTGTCCCAAGCCGGGCGGTGGTGGCGCACGCCTTTAATCCCAGCACTTGGGAGGCAGAGGCAGGCGGATCTTTGCGAGTTCGAGGCCAGCCTGGTCTACAAAGCGAGTCCAGGACAGCCAGAGCTGTTAAACAGAGAAACCCTGTCTCGAAAAACCAAAAAAAAAAAAAAAAAAAAAAAAAAAAAAAAAAAAAAAAAAAAAAAAGATATTTGTCCCAGAAAAAAAACTTTTTTAATAAAATACGATTTTACTGTGTGTTGAGTTTTGATCCCCAAATTTTTCCATCAATTTTCTGAGCCTTTCCTCCAAGGGAGAGGCACATAACCCTCTCACTAGTCTCCCCTAGTTCCTGATTGTTTCTGGCATATTCACAAAACAACATCCTGGGGATTAAAGGCTTAAGATTACACAATGAAGAATGTTCTAGATGTCTGGAAATGGAAACCTATATTCCTCTAGGAGAATTTTCCTTCTTCCTGAATCATGAATTGCTAAACTCTCCTTGTCTTCTGGAACTTTGAGCCCTCTGATTTGGACTCTGTGAGCTTCTGTGGCTTAGCCTCAGGATGACTTCTTTTCATAAACTGTTACCTGGTGCTGCAGCTTGCTGGCTTGGACCCAAAAGTGTGTCCTCAGGCCTCTCCTCTAAAACTCCTGAGTCCATGTGGCTTTATTCTGAAACCAAGTCAGGTGCACAAAGTTAATGTCATTGAGGGATGGCCCTTCTTCCTAATATAATGCTATGTTACTGTCCAGCTTCCTGTAGTTTCCTTATTTATTATCCCCCAAAACTACATGTATGTGTATATGTGTGTATGTGTGTGTGTGTGTGTGCGCACGCACATGCGTGCGCGCTAATGTTATCTGTAGTATAGAAGTCCCATACTGTCCCTGGGATGAATCTCTGTGACTTTTTGCTTCTTTAGAGAGCTGTTTAAACTCATTTTAGTATAAATCATACTTCTTAAGTAAACTCCAAACTTTAAAATATTTTTCCAATCACCTCCCCATAAAGCATTCACCTATTAAACAGAAATCTATCTGCCTTAGAATTCCAGTGTGGTCATTTTAACATCCTCTTTTTTTTTTTTTTTTTTTTTTTGGTTTTTCGAGACAGGGTTTCTCTGTTTAACAGCTCTGGCTGTCCTGGACTCGCTTTGTAGACCAGGCTGGCCTCGAACTCGCAAAGATCCGCCTACCTCTGCCTCCCAAGTGCTGGGATTAAAGGCGTGCGCCACCACCGCCCGGCTAACATCCTCTTAGCAAGAGCAGTTCAAGACCTTTTGACTTATCTGCAACCCAACAATGTGCAAACTCAGAGCATCATTCAACACCTACCTTACGTATGCCATAAATATTCTCTTCCCCAACTTTCTCCATCTGTACCAGACACCTCATTTCAGATGCTTCTTCTGTATCTTCAGAGACTTTTTCAATAGCTAAAAAAAAAAACCAAAAAAACACTAAATGAGAACTCACTGGAAAGTGAGCAGTTCAACATGTTCACCAGCTTAAGTGGTATTTTCTAACAATAAATCCTTAGAGAGGGGAGCATCAAGGAAAACCAAGAACATTGACACTAGAAAAAGAAAGGTCCTTATAGCCAAATTTCACCTGCTTTGAAACTTGATGTTCACTGGCCTTCATGAGTCTATATTTTTTTTGTCAAAATCCAGAAAATATTGAGGGAGATAAAGACATATATTGAGCTCCACATTGTTTATTAACCATGGAATGAGCAGAAGTGGATTTTGAAACATGTTCTTTCCTGTTGACACATGTTCAAAGAATGTCTGAAGGAAATACTAAATTAAAATACAGACTGATTCAACTATTGGCATCAAAACTCTTACAATGAAATATGGCTGCTATCTTGGACACAAAGGGAAAGAAAAGAAGGTTCTCAACATCAAAATTTTGTTGATGGAAACAATGAAAATCTTAATTTAGAATTATTTTTTAAATGCTATTTTGACTTTAGCATTGTGAATTCCCTTGGAGACATTTATTCAAAATGACTCTATTATGTCTTTGGTTCCTGATATTACTGGGGTAAAGAATATATGTAGGAAATAAAAGACTTTAATATTTAAAGTTGAAAAGTAACAGCTCTAAATAAATAATTATGAATGTTCTTGTGATTTTTTTTTAATTTTCCTCATAGAGATTCAGGAAGGTTAGTAGAAGTATGACGATTTGTAAGCTCTTGATTAAGTGCCTAGCTTGGCATAATTGTCTTACCATCCTTTTATTCACTTGAAAGTTTATAGAGGACAAGATGCAATGTTCTCCCAAGGGAGTTTCATAAGGTATTAGGGTATAGTTTATGTATTCCAACTTCACTAAGAGATTCACAGTTCCATTCAGGCAAAGAGCTTTTCTATAATTTGTCTTCGACTTGAGGTTTGCATGAGAGTGGATTTAAAGGCAGAGTGAGAGAAGAATAAATTTAATTTTTAAAAAATATTTAAGAGCAAAGGCATAAAATAAACCACATGAGTAAAAAAATACCATAGTCAATATTAAATACTGACAAAATATTAATTGAGTTGGAAATATATACCCTTATTAATATCTTTAATATATAGAAAGCCCTTATGAATTGATTAAAGCACACGTCACAGTTTCCAAGACTTAAGGTTTGATATACACAGGGCACAAGTGTGGTAAGCACTGGTAGAAAGACCACAGGCTGAGAGAAAGCAGAATCAATGCGATCTCATTGCTCTGAGAAGTCACTTGCTGGACTGCATCACTAGTACAATTCTGTGGCTTATTTAAAATCTGAACTTGGTGAACCCATTTTCCCATGATGACACCTCCTCGATTCATCTCTTCTCTCTAAAATCCAGAGTTCACACTTTCTGTTCCCACCAAAACTTCAAATCATTGTTCCTTTGCTATTTAGTGAGGCTCACGACGAGCCCCTTTTATGCCCACAAGGCTGGATGTCTTTGAAGTCCCAACTTGGTTCTTGAGTCCTGGAGGATTCCTCGATAGCTCAACAACCAAAATAATCCACTCAAAAGTGGAACTTGAGGCGAGATGAGCTGTTTCTGACCGCACTCGCCTGTGTTGCACCATTCGACCCTACCACAGCCTTGGTTCGCTGAACTGAGCATGTTACCCTGAAGCACAGCACCAACAAACCCTGCCTGAAACACCCCCACCCATTCAAGTCTGAGTTGTTCTGAGTTGTGGTGTTTCTGTTGGACGTATAACAAGCTTTATGCTCTTGTGCAAATTATTCAATTATGGAAAACAGAGACTTTGACAGTGTCCTGCAGTCATTCCCATGACAGGAGGACCCAGAAGTTTGGGTTTTAGCTGATTCCAGTTGTAGTCAAGTTGACAACCAAGACTGGCCACCATGTGCATCTGTTCTGTGCAAGAAAGGAAGGTGTGAAGGTGCAAGCAACAGAAATGTACCACATAGAGGGACTCACATAACAAGAAAGTGTACTTTCCCCAATAACAAAAACAATTCAGGTAGTATTGCCTCCTGTAGGGATGCAGGGATCCTGATCTTGTCATTGCCTGGCCTCCAACATTTCCTTTTGTTTGAAATCTGGGTGGGCACTCCCAGACATTGTAACTCTTGCATCCTGTATGTGTTTTAACTAGATTTCTATTGCTGCGCTAAAACACCACGATCAAAGGCAACTCATCATGGGGAGGAAAGGGTTTATTTCACCTTGTAGCTTGTAGTCCTTCATGGAGGGAAGCCAGAGCAGGAACCTGGAGGGAATCTGCAGGGAGGGATCTGGGAACAGGGATCAGAGCAGGGGCCATGGAGAACACTGCTTACTCACTTGCTCCTCTGAGGCTTGTTTAGTTGGCTTTTTTTATAACACAGGACAACCTGCCCAGGGTCGCCACTGCTCCCAGTGGGCTGGGCCCTCCTCTATCAATCAGCAATCAAATGCCCCACAAACTCGCCTACATGCAATCTGATAAAGGCATTCAGCAACAAAAATCCATCTAAACAGAACAACACACTTGTAAAGCCAGCATCACATGGAAAACACAAGTCTGTTGATGGCTTGAACGGAAGCTGAGACCCCGTGGACCACAGACACCTTGGCCCTTTAGCGCTTGGATGACTGAAGACAGGGATCCTGGAGAAGGCACTTCTTAGCCAGCCCTGTGAAGTAAGGTACCCTAGAACTCTAGGGACTAGAGGTACTCTTTATAGTCTTTTCAAGCAGTTTATTCTTTGTATCCTTGAGCTTACAATGGAGGAGGTCTGGCTAATTCCCTGGATGCTCTTGGGCATCTTTTCTACTGGCCCAGTGGAAAATACTTGGCTTGTTATATTGGCCCTAGTCTCTCTGGGTAGCCATGTTTTCCTTGGTCCCTTCTCTGCACACACTTACTTTTCCTGAGTAAATTACAAGTGTCTCAAACATTTCTGCTCTGCATTTTACTTGCAATTCTCATTGTAATTCTGATGAAAAGCAGCCACTGAGGCCCATTTCATAGTCCAAATACTGGACCACCTTGAAATGTCCTCCTATACATCAATTGCCACTCTGCCTTTAAATCCACTCTCATGCAAACCTCAAGTCGAAGACAAATTATAGAAAAGCTCTTTGCCTGAATGGAACTGTGAATCTCTTAGTGAAGTTGGAATGCATAAACTATACCCTAATACCTTATGAAACTCCCTTGGGAGAACATTGCATCTTGTCCTCTATAAACTTTCAAGTGAATAAAAGGATGGTAAGACAATTATGCCAAGCTAGGCACTTAATCAAGAGCTTACAAATCGTCATACTTCTACTAACCTTCCTGAATCTCTATGAGGAAAATTTAAAAAAAATCACAAGAACATTCATAATTATTTATTTAGAGCTGTTACTTTTCAACTTTAAATATTAAAGTCTTTTATTTCCTACATATATTCTTTAATCCCCCATCCACTCCTCCTCCATGTCCCTTCAGAAAAGGGCAGGCCTCCCAGGCATATCAATCAAACATAGCATATCAAGCTGCAATAAGACTAGGCACCTCCTCTCATATTAAGGCCAGATGAGGCAACTCAGTAGGAGGAAAAGGGTCCCAAAACAGACAAAAGAGTCAGAAACAGCCCCCGCTCCCACTTTTAGGAGTTCCCACATGAAGACCAAGCTACACAACTGTAGCTTACATCCAGAGGGCCTAGGTCAGACCCATGCAGGCTCCCTGATTGCTGGTTTAGTCTCTGTGAGCCCCTATGAGGCCAGGTGAGCTAAATATTGTTTTCAGTTTACCACTTCCCTCGAGTTTTATAATGAGTTAATTCCTTCATAGAAAATATTTGATCCAGCCAGAATTATCTGTGATAAAGAAAAAGATAGGGCTAGATGCTGTGGCATATGCATATAATTCCAGATTCAGGAGGGAAAGGAAAGAGAACAAGTTGAAGGCTAGCATGTGTGTGTGTATATGTGTGTGTGTGTGTGTGTGCACTCACATGTGTGCTTGTGTTATTAGACTAATCAATAGCTTTTGGAAATATATGTCCATCTTATTTAGACAACTGCTCTATCATCAAGACACATTCCCAAACTCTGCCTTCCATAATTAGAATTGTATGGCAGTTTCTAGATTAATTAATCCCCAGTGAAAATTGTGAAATATTGAATTAGTGAGTAATATTTATTGAGTTCTGGTTTGACCATAATAATTACTTTGTTTCCCTTGGCAGTAAACTTACTGTCTTAAAATACCCATTATTCTCCTTCCTGTGACTTTGTGACTCCAATGAGACCTCTCAGATATTCAACTGCTTTCAATATGATAAACTCACTCCTTTTACCAGACCTGTTTCTATTATAAAATGTTATCATTTTTGGTATGGGACATATCTCACAGGGTCTGAACTGTTCAACTATAAAGAGAACTGATTCACCCTAAGCTCTGCCATCTTTGACTGATTGCTTCCTTCTCTCCTTAATAATGTGTTTATTCCTTTCCCTTACTGCCTCTGTCCTCTTCTGTTTTTCTTTTTTATTACGTTAATTTTCAAGTCTCATATATATGTCCGATATCTACATCATTTTGACTCCTTCCTACCCTCCCTCCACCCCTTTCCATACCCTTTCCACACCTCCTTTACACCCTCTCAAATTCATGTCCTATTTTTCCTTAACTATTATTGATATATATATGTAACATATGAATAAATATATAAATGGAATATACTGAGTTTATTTACTGTTGCTCATATGTACATGTTTTAGGCATGACCACTTTCTATTGGATAGCCAATCAGGGGACTTATTCATGGAGAAAACTAATTCCCCTTCTCTCTGAAGTTGTTAATTTCTCTATATCTAGGGTGTTGTGTCACTGCTTGGGTCTTATTTAGTCAGGCATATTGTTGAGATTTCAGCAAGTAGCTTCCCTGTCAATACGGAAGACACACTCTCACAACAGACTTCCTGGTCCTCTGGCTCTTACAGTCTTTCCACCCCTGTTCCTCCATGTTCCCTGAGCCTTGGGAGTAGGGGTTGTGTGGTAGATGTATCATTTAGGATTGGCACTGTTCCCTGAATTTTGATCACTTGTAGCTTTTTGTAATGGTCTCCACCTTCTGTAAAAAAAGAAAAAGAAAAAGAAAAAAGAGAGAGAAAGAAAAAGGGAAAGGAAAAGAAAAAAAGGAGAAAAGGAAGAAGAGGAGGAGAAGGATGAGGAAGAGGAGGAGGAAGAATGTTTCTTTGATGAGGTGTGAGAGCTACACTTATCTATGAGCATAAGGGTAAGTCTTGCTCTGGTTTTTATCACTAAGCCCTTCCCATATATTTTTCTCCCTAATTTTTCTTACATATTGACTCCAGCCTTTTCTACCCAGCACCCCACTATGCCCAAATAGTACTAGCTTTCCTCTATGCAAAGCCTGTGTTCCAATAAAACCAGAGTTTGGATGAGAGGTCAGGGATGTAGACCTTCCTTTGGCAGTCTTCCTTGCTGACAGGGTTCTCACATGTGTAAATCTTTTAAGAAAAACACTGCAGACAGTGTGAGCAACCTGCCTTGAGTCCAGTGACATCATAGGGACCACCCTCTGTGGGACTTTCCCTGTCTCTTTCACAACATTTGGACAATGGAATCCAAGGCCACCCTGAAGAAGGACAGGAAGAATCATCACAGAGTAGCAGCTTCAAGGCTTGTGAAAGAACTAGGGAGAACAGGACAGCCAGGCAGGCCACTGCAGAAGACAAGCCCTTTGCCGGGTCCTTGAGATGTTTGCCTGTGGCTTCTGCTTAGGCCAAGACCTTCTCAAGGCAGGGCTTGTCCCCACAGTTAGTTCACAAGTCACTTGGAAAGGGCTGAAAGTGGAAGGTGTTGAACTGCTCCTTGTGTTTCTTAACTTAGTGGTGGTGGATTAGAAAATAATGTTTAATATTAAGTAGTGATAATTAATAATGCAAAATGTGTTCTGATTAAAAGTTGAAGCAGAGAAAGGTCAAATACATTTCAGCAACATCACTGTCCTAGAGAGGGCAAACAACAGCCTTCTGAAGTGTTCAATCTAAGCAGCTTAGGCTTCAGTCTCCCTGCACTGATTTATACGGAAGTACAGGTCTGATGCTAAGGGTGCCCTTGTGTTTTGTTTCTTGCATTGTTTTGTTTTGTTTATTCTCGTATTTGTTCTTAAGGTCATTCATTTCAAGGACACTGTGGGATCAAGATGACTGCCACCTGCCATAGGACCTAAGAATATATTATTATATAGCACCCCAATGTTCTTCCCAAACCCAATTACTAAACCATAATTTCACCGCAATTGCTAGCAGATTCACTTAACAAATTAGTTAAACTATTACCAGACAGAAATCAAGTCCCAAAGAATGGTGTGCTCTAAGAAAGCGATGCAGCAAAATTCTACAGTGCCATTCTCAAGCATCTGACGCTGGGAAGGGCTGCAAGTCTTGGACCTGAGGAGAGATTCTTTCAAAAGATACTGAAGTGAGGAGGGGGGAGCCTGTAGAATGGTTCAGTGAGCAAAGGCTTTTGTACCAATCCTGACACCAAGAGCTCAACTTCTAGATCTACATGGTGGAAGAAGAGAAGCAACTGCCACAAGTTGTCCTCTGACCTTCACACATATTTTGTAGTGTGCACACTACACACACACACACACACACACACACACTTTAATAAATAATTTAAGGTAATTTTTAAATGGGACTCAAGGGATCGTTCAACAATTAAGAGAGCTTTCTGCTCTTCCAGAGGACCCAAGTTCAGTTCCCGGCACCGCAGCCCCAAGGCATCCGGCGCCCTCTTCTGACCTCCTCCTGTACCTACATCACACTCACATCTCTCTCACATAGGCAGACTCAAATTCACAGAACCAAAATAAAATAAATCTTTTTTTAATTGGCTTGAAAAATACACAGAAAAGAAATCAGTGCAAGAGGCTTGACACTCATCTACCTCAGAGTCATGTCTCAGGGCTTCTTTGTGCCTCTATACTGGGGAAGGCTAGCTGTGTGTGTTGTTAACTTGTTTTTAGCCCGTCATGGGCTAACATTTTTACCCAATACAAATGAATGTAATAATTAATTAAATAAAAAATGCATATAAAAAGGCATGCCTAACTTTTTATAACACTGAACAAATTATATTTCATTTAAAATTAATATGGAGCCATGTTGAACTTCAGTTTCTCATTTTAAATTTCTGTTCCTGTCTAGCTCTTAATGAGTCAAAAATAGATCTCAGCCTAGCACAAGTTTGCCAGCCACGCTTCAGGTGATGCATCCCCTAAAGAGTGTGGCTTGTGACTCTGCAAGCAGGTGCTGGGCTATGAAAGACAGCCCCAGAGGGACAATCACACTTGTGCTCCTGGAAGCATCAAGACAACTGGTCTATCAGATCTTCCTAAAATACAGCAGTTAAGAGCACTGGTTGTCTTTCTGAAGGACCAGGGTTCAAATCCCAGCACCCACACGGCAGGACACAACTGTCTGCAATTGCCAGGCGTGGTGGCGCACACCTTTAATCCCAGCACTAGGGAGGCAGAGGCAGGTGGATCTCTGTGAATTCAAGACTAGTCTGGTCTACATAGGTAGTCCAGGACAACCAGGTATACACAGAGAAATCTTGTCTTGAAAAAACAAAACAAAACCAGGAGTCCCAGAAACTTCTCTCGGAGCAGCTAAAGGACAGCTAAACAACACAGCAGAGAACCGGTCACAGGCTGAGCACAGTGCACTTGCTCAGACTAGTACAGCTGCTGTAAAAGCCATCCAAAGCAAACATAGCCCTCCCGGCTGCAGACTCAACAGAGCAAAAACCAACACCCAGAAACCAATGAGATGACCCAGTTCATCATGTTATACAGCCCACTGTCTTCAAATACAATAACAAATGAAACTATTAACCAGCCCAGGGGTCTGAAGCCAAAACCCAGTAACTCATTATTATAAACCAATGCAATTCTCAGAATTTTCCAGGTCAACTACAAGAAAGATCTATGAACCTCTCTTCTCAACTGAACTAAATCTCACCCATGTCTAATTGCAACGTGCAAGGCTAAATCCTTTTTTCCTTCTGCATGGCCAGCTTGCCCCCTGAAGTGTCTAAGCCAGGGGCTTCTCAGAGGGAGCAGGGTGGTCCGTGTGGTCAGGTTGAAGGAAACATGTAGTCTGGAGCCAGCACACAAGGGTTTAGGGGCCATCTGCGAGCCGGGTCACCTAGACGGTCTTAGCTTCAGTTTCTCCATCCATAAAACAAGCTCCTTGGAAATAGAGATAAAAATGTTTGGCCATCTGAAGTAAAAGCTATGCAGTTGTGAGTCCTTACTATAAAGAAATGCTGGCAGAGATAGTTCAACCACACCATATTAAAACTATCCTTTACAGCTAACTTCTTCCTTGCATTAAAATCACTTCTACAGGTCACCCACTCCCTTCTGTTTCCAGACTCAAGATGATATGCTTAGGAACAGGTAAAATCATGACCACCTGGCAACTTGGAAGAAAGAGCCATGGGGGATCTATTGAGAGCAGAGAGCATCAGCTGTAGCAGAGATCGTTTGACAGTTCATGGGACATTTGGGTGGTGCTACCAGGTTTGGTTTGGTAAGTCTGTGGCTTTTCTCAAGCTGGTTTCCATCGTCTCACCTTTTGCTCTTCCGTGGGTGGGGATTGTTTCTTTTGCTCAGTATTTGGAAAACATACCTGTAAAATAGAAATAGGACACTACTTACCCAGTTCTGTGCTCTGACGTATCCTTATGAACAGCCATGTTACTGTAGGTGAACCATGAGATTTGGCCCAGCTCCAATGCTGTGGCCCTGGGCAAATGAACCACTCTGAGTTTGTCCTTTCAATTGTAGCATAGGTGTAATTGCTGCCTTGCCTTCCTTACAGATATAGATGTGAAGACACAAATGATCATGTCAAGAGAATTTTGAAAATCACTTAAGACATTCAACTTACATATCATTAAATTGTGTTGTATAACAGATAGTATTGATTGTTATTCCTATTTTTTATCAAAGAAAAACAATTTTTTAGGTTTCTCTTGCCATTTACCAACCATAACAGTTTTGATTTTAATTTTTTTTGAAAATAGAAGACAAATTTCATAAATCTTTAAAAAAGAAATAAAAGCTTTCTATAAGTGCTTCTAGAAAAAAATTGGGGCTCACATGCCTAGTTTATTTTATTTATTTATTTTTAATTAATAAATTTATTTATTTGTTGCTTCAGGTTACATCTCCATCATATTGTCCTTTTTCCCCCTTCCCAGCCCTGCCCTCCCTCCCTCTACCCCCTAACCCTTCCATCCCACTCCTCTGGAGTGGAGTGTCCCTACATAACAGTCTCTCACCCCAGTTCAGAAGTCATATGAGGACCAAGAGCCTCCTCATACACTGGGGACCTACAAGGCAGTACCACCAGTGAAAAGTGTCTCATTGCCAGGGAGAGAAAACTAAAAATCAAACAAACAAACAAAAAATAAAAATAAATAAATAAAAATAAAAAGTCTATGTCCATGTTCCCTTTGGTGCATTGGTTGTAGTATAGATATCCTGTACTATATAGCTAAAATCCTACTATAAGTGAATAGATGCCATGTGCATCCTTCTGAGTCTGGGTTAGCTCACTCAGGATGAGCTTCTCTAGTTCCATCCATTTGGCTGAAAATTGCATAATTTGGTTCTTTGAGAAAATCAACAAAATAGACAGACCCTTAGCCAAATTAACTGAAAGGCAGAGGGAAAAAAACCCAAATCAACAAAATCAGAAATGAAAAGGGAGAAATAACAACAGACATTGAAGAAATCCAGAGAATATCTGGGTCCTACTTTAAAAATCTATACGCCACCAAATTTGAAAACAAGTGAAATGGACAATTTTCTTGATAGATTCCACCTACTGAAGCTAAATCAAGATCAGATAAACAGATTAAATAGCCCTATAACACCTAAGGAAATAGAAACAGTCATTAAAAATCTCCCAACCAAAAAAAGCCCAGGGCCAGATGGTTTTAGCATGGAATTCTACCGGACCTTCAAAGAAGAGCTAACACCAATACTGTTCAAACTCTTCCACAAAATAGAATCAGAAAGATCACTGCCAAACTCATTCTATGAGGCCACAGTCAGATGCCTAGTTTATGTATGTGTACTTGTACCTGCATTACAATGTATGTGCTTGCATACTCGGTGTGGCCAGAATCCTGCGTTATCCTGAGTCTGATCAAGAGACGATCCATGAAAAGGCCTGGCATTGCATTTTCATCGATTCCTGAGAAGAATGATGAAATGTAGAAAACATTTTAAAAGACATCATTAAGGTCCTGGGTAAACACCTGATCATTTTCAATTAAAATAGAGACAAAGAGAGTTTGAATAAAAATGAGTTGCCAATATTCCCTTTAACAGCATTATTAAATCTCCAAAAAATGTAACTAAAACTTAACCAAATCTGGCCACATGTTAAGGAAATGGCAAGAGTGCTTACTGTGAAGCACATGGATTTCTCTGGATGACATTCACACGACAGCTAAGCCACACCACAAAGCCGTGAGGACCTGTGCAAGGCTGTCTCTCTCTCTATCATAAATCTATGCTCAAATGAGAAATGGAGAGGAATTGAGCATGACAGGCGCCATTTCATGCTAGGGAAAAATGTAAGCAGTACTTCAGATCAGTGGTTCTCCACCTTCCTAAGGCTGGACTCTTTAATACAGTTCCTCATGTTGTGGTGACCCCCAGCCAAAAAATTATTCCATTGTCACTTCATTTTAAAAATGTTAATTTTTGCTACTGGTATGAACTGAAATGTAAATATCTGGTGTGCGTGGTAACTGGCATGAGACTCCCAAAGGGGTTGTGACCCACAGGTTGAGAACCACTGCTTTAAAGCAGAGAAAATCTTGGAACCATCTACAGCTCACAGGGATCTTATTATAGCTTGGGTGTTTTTTTAATTACTTTGCTCTTTGTACCAGGAATGCTCATCCAGAAATGAATTCTTCACTGACTTCACAGGCTAGAAACTCCCTGCAAACTCATAGACACTTTGAAAACCTGGGTGTGAAAACTTTAACCTCGGGAGCACGTGAGGTGAGAAACTTGCAAGAGCAACAACAATTAAAAAAAAAAAAATCTTCAGAATCTTCTCCATCAGCCACGGAGCAGGCAGTTCATTTGTGCTCCTTAACGCTGAAGCACCGTAATTATGAGATTGTCTTCATTTGCTCTGTTTTTCCTGATAGCTGGGGTTTATATATCTTCAGAATGTAAGTATCTCCTACTCCTGCCGCATGTGAAAATGATGTGAATCTCTAGTGATTACGTTGTTACACTGAAAATGGTATTTTCCCTCTTTGCTGTTTCGGCTTATACAACTAACTAGGAAAAGTATAGTAACTATTGGGTGACACTGTTGTTTTATTGGTCTTGGAAAAAAAACCCATGACAATGGTTCCTGCTATCAGAAGAATTAGATATCAGTTCTGGATCATGTTAAATCTTTTGGCTTACTTTTGTAGGTTTCTGTATTGAAATTATCGGAGGGAGAGAAGTACGGCCACATTCCAGGCCATTTATGGCTTCAATCCAGTACCTCAACAAGCATATTTGTGGAGGAGTCTTGATCCATCCGCAGTGGGTGCTAACAGCTGCCCACTGCTATGCTTGGTAAGTCTCTTATGCTTTTCCATATACGTGGTTCTCCGTGTCCAGGAAAGAACAAGACACATAGGATAAAGCTTAATCAGCAAATTAAGTACAGTAAGATTAATAACAGTGATAAAAGGAACAATTAAAATAGTCTACTCTAGTATGTTATTTCAAATGTATGTATTGTTTATTTCTGGAATGTTTCATTTAGTGTTTTCAACACCAGTTGCCCAGAGGCAACTGAAATTGCTGAAAGGAAGCTTGTGTACAAGGGGAAGTTCCTGTATTCTGTTTTGTGGGGTTTTGAGAATTGGTGTTTTTATTTAGGTATTTGACACATTTAGTAAGCACAGATATATTGACAACGACACGGTTACAGTATGCATTGACAAAGTATTTGCAGAATCTTTAGTTCCTCATCCTTAGTCTTTACCCCAGAATTCCAATGCCCACACTTTGGAAATCACAGCAGTAAGCAACAGCAACTTCCCTGTTGGAGGGGGGAAACAATTATAGAGGGTTTCTAAAAAGTGAAGCAGAGCAGGTTATTAGGGTTGGAGATATTTAAAGGGGAGCTTTTCTGATCATGAAGGATGACCCCCAAGTCCCTTTCAGCTTAAGATGAAATATAAAATTTGTCTTAGGATGCTGTGAAGACAGTCAGTACACAGATGACATGACATTCACTTGAGTTTTCTGATTTTGTTTCTTTTGTTTCTGTGTTTGCTTCTTTAAGTTTCTTGCCTGTATCTCCAATCACCTTCTGTTTTCCTTAAAACAGTATAGCCCTTCACTTAATGTGATCTGGGGACTAGAGCAATGCCTCAGTGCATAAGAACATTTGTTGTTCTTGCAAAAAAAAAAACAGGGTTTGATTCCAAACACTCACGTGGTGGTTTGCAACCATCTGACAACTCTAGTAGCAGGGATCCAATGTCCTCTTGTGATCTCTGCAGGCACCAAGCATGCATGTGGTTCACAGACATACACACAAGGCAAACACTCACTCAAAATAAAAAGAATAAGGTTAATAAAAAAATAACTGGGCATGGTGGCATATACCTTTAACCCCAGCACTCAGAAAGCAGAAGCAGGTAATCATATCTATGTGAGTTCAAGGCCAGCCTGGTCTACATAGTGAACTCCAGACCAGCCAAGGATTGATAGACACTGTCTTTATATATATATAATATGCAATTTTAATATATAATATATAATTATTATACTATATAATATATTTATATATTACATATACAATAATTATATAAATATATTATATTTATACACACACGTATATATAATATATAAACAACACATATATAATATATAATTATATATTATATATTATATAATATATTCAGTTCCAAAGCTTGGTATCTAGATATCAACACCATTTAAACAAAACAAGTGAGCTGACTTGATTCTCCCTGCTTCGGATATTGTCTGTTTACCCCATTTTAATGGAACCATGTTGGAATCTCCAACACCTGAAAATGGGGAAGAGACACCCCTTCTGTTTCTAAACAGCAGATTACTGGATTCCAATTTCATATCCTCACTCACCTATGCACACACCCCTATACCCCCCTCCACACACACACTGCTCCCTGTTCCCCGCATCCCTAGAAATTTTCATTCAAAGTAAAGTTTGTGCCTCCCCGAATATGTGCTCACTCACAGTTCCCCAGACAAGGAGCTAAATGTACAAACACTCAACAAACACTGATGGAAAGGGGAAACAAAGCAGAGGTTTTGGGTTGGGGGCTAAGTGTGAAACATGGTACATGATGAGTGAAGTCCCAGCAGGAAGGCTGATAATATTGCTACTTTTAAAATACGGTCTAGTAGATTTAACTCAAGAAAAGTGTATTTCCAAACTGGGGGGAGGAGATTGTTTTTAAAAATAATAATAATAAAGGAAAGAGAAGGTGAAAATAAAGAGACAGAGGGAGGGATACAGGGAGGGAGGGATAGAGGGAAGGAGGCAGGAGGGAAAGGAGTTGGAGAGAACTGAAGAGAGGTCTTGGAGTTTTAAAAACATTCTCACTAAATATTATTTTAAATGCCGGGCATATAAACAACTCTGACATATGTGGATTGAATTTTCTCCAAGGGACATTTGGGTGTAAAAATATAGGCAGAGCAGTGCTTGGAAAAATATTAAGCCTTATGAAATTCAAAATATTTATGAAATAATTCAATGGTGGCTTCCCACAAATGTACTCATAAGGATCCTGAGGGAACAGTTCGCTAAGCCCGGCCTCCCTTTCAGCACAGTGAAAGGAAGAGTGGGCCACACTTGGGAGAAAGCTCCATTATCACCCATCTTCTCTATTCTTCCCTTAGTGCCTGGACAGTCATCCGTGGTGGCACTCTGAAGGCCAGGCAGGAGGATTTCTAGTTTGAGCTAGCCTGGAATATCTAGCAAGATCCTGTCTGCAAAGAAAGAAAAGTGAAGGAAATACATTAAAAACAAACAAACAAACCCTTTTGGATAACCTACTTTTCAATGTTTTAACTGTTCAGAAGTGAAACTCTTGCCCCATGTTATCTACTATCTTCCTTCCCTTAGTCCTTCCCCCTCTCACCTGCCTAAGCAAATTATTAAATGGAACCCTCCACGGCCCCTTACACACAACCTTTCTCCACCTCAAGCTCCAGAGGCAAGCCAATGGAATCATGTTTTGTTTTGTTTGTGGTGCTGCAGAAATGAGCATGAGGCCTTGTGCCTGTAGGCAAGAGCTCTACTACCAACGAGGTATATTCCCAGCCCAAATCAGGAGCTCTGATCCTACTTGGATGTACACCCCAGAGTTTCCACCTACTACATTCTCAGGTTCAATTCACCTGAACCTCAACTTCTTCCTCTGTAAAATGGGGATCATCTTCAGACCTACCTCACTGGGCTTCTGCTTTAGGGAAAGAAATCTATAAAAAGGACAGCGCAGGACACAAGACCTTAACAAATGTTATCCAGTATTACTGTATTGTCACTGTAGCCTTCCATGGTAATAACCAAGCAATGAGCTTGATGGTCCTCTTGTGTTGATGATGACATGTGACTGGGGATATTTTGTTTTCTGACAGCCAGCAACTTTTCTCTGCCTGAGCCAAGAGAGACTCTCAGAAATAGGAACCCTGCCTTTGATGCCAGACCTCAGGAGCTGTTCTAAGCAGGAGCTCTTTCAGCATTAAGACAGGCTGGCCAAAGGAGTAAGATGCTAGAGAAGCTTAACACAGAGCAAAGTAAAAATAATAATAGTAGTAAAAACAATAATAATAATATTAAATAAATAAAAGAGAGAGAGAGAGAGAGAGAGAGAGAGCTCTGTGAGTTCAAAGTCAGCCTGCTCTACAAAGGGAGTGAGTTCCAGGGCTGTTACACAGAGAAACCCTGTCCCAACAACAAAAACAAAAAATGAGGTAGAATCCTAGAACTCGAGTAATTTCATTTATTCTATGGGCAGAAAACTTGACCATAATGGGGCAGTTGAAAACTCAGAGACCATATGATCTGCTTGGGTTTATTAGCCTGTCCCAGCAGAGACAAAAATAGCAAGAACATTTCAAAGCCAATAGCTGGTCAAGGAACTGGGGAAAAGACAAATGAGCACTAGAAATCTCAGCCATTTTCCTTCATCAGCATCTACCTTCCCCAGCAGTGTTTGTCCTGGTGTCTGTCTGTCTCTGGGACAGCTGTTTACAGACATGCCCACTTTCCTGTTAGAGTATTACTCCTGGTGACTTTGTGTCTTCATCGCCCTCCAGAGCTTTGGGGTTAGTGGGCATGTTGGATTTGAATTTGAATCAATCCTAGAAAATCCCATCCAAGTCCTCTGAGAAATTCCATTCTCATTTTGACTTTTGCAATAGGCAAACTTTTCAAAAATAGAGCTGGAATTCCCCAAATAAGCTCTCTTGGTAGAAAACAAGAAGTGGTAATTTCAGGCACACACAGGTCTGCCATGTACAAACCCTCCCCCATTGCAGCACGTACACATTCTCTGAATCTGAAATAGCCATTCCGTTCATTCGCTTTACATTTGTGTGCCCTTTTTGGACTTTAAGAGTACAAATCTTTGTGTATAAGTGTATGTGTTTCTGCTGTTTCCTGACTCTTTTTCTAGTAGCAAAAAAAAAAAAAGGAGTTTTATTGCAAATAAGTACATTTTTTTTGGTTTGATTTTAAGGCAAGGCTAAGTAACCAGTTGGATTACATAGAAATTTGTAATTATTCTGCCTTTGTCTC
This sequence comes from Lophiomys imhausi, assembly GCA_907164525.1. Lineage (NCBI taxonomy): Eukaryota > Metazoa > Chordata > Mammalia > Rodentia > Muridae > Lophiomys > Lophiomys imhausi. The sequence continues at coordinate 2,177,707 of CAJQZJ010032584.1, read as the reverse complement.
CAGGATGAGAATTGCACTAGCATATGCTTCTTTTCTTTTCTTTCTTTCTTTTTCTTTCTTTCTCGTTTTTCTTTTCTTTTGCTTTTTTGTCTTTGTTTTTGGTTGTTTGGTTGTTTGGTTGGGGGTTTCTTTTGTTTTGTTACTGTGTGTGTGTGTGTGTGTGTGTGTGTGTGTGTGTGTGTGTGTGCTCACACAAAGGATTGAATATAGGACCTTGTGCATGATAGACAAGCGCTCTAGCATTGAGCCTCATCACATTTTTAGCACCTTCCTTGTTCTCGGAAAATATTTGAAGTGGCTTTCATATATACACTATAACAGGAAATATCTGTAACCCACAAATGGTTCCAACATGCTGCCAAAATTCCCCAAAACAAAATTCAATTATATTTTCATCACTGGTTATGAATGCACTCGAGTGTATTTGGTTGCTATGTAACAGGTCCATGCTACCTAAAATGAATCTCAGATGGATGAGCCAGTGTAACGGATTCCTCACCTCAGTCATTTAAACACTGTTGGAAAGATGCAACGGCTCCAGAAATGGAACACACAGGCAAGAGATGCCAGTGATAAGATCCACCAAGACCTCCATCGCTTCACCTGGCCCTAAGCAGCTCTCATGGAATCTATCCTTGGTCCTTCATGCATGTGATTCTATTATCTTCCCCTCTGACTGGTGGGTTTGGACATCACTATTCTCCCTCCATTTTCTTTGCTCTTTCAGGTTTCCCAAAGGCCACTCACCCACAGTGGTTTTAGGAGCACATTCTCTTTCAAAGAATGAGCCTATGAGACAGGCATTGGAGATTAAAGAATTCATTCCATTCTCAAGATTTAAGTCAGGTTTCACATCACATGATATCATGCTAATAAAGGTAGGTAGATTTGCCTCCCTCAGTTCCCTCAGTATTCTCATACAAGATCACGCAGTTAATTAACTACTTGAAAGCATTTTGGCAGGCAGCACCCTCCTCATGCATGTGGTAACTGTGAACTAGTCTATGAGGGCCCATGTTGCCCCACATACTTTCCTGAAAGAAAAGAATCACAACTGTATCAGAGATATGTTTATACAAGGAAAATCAATACTACCACTCACTGTGTAGAAAAGCAACATGGCAGCAGATCCATGGACTCACAGGAAACACTTATCTCCAAAATGCTTTTTACATTAGCAACTGAAAACTACAACAGTTGTTTATGTAACAGAGCCAACCAAGTGTCTTCGGGAAATCAGAAATAAGTTAAAACTTCGTCTAGACCACACTTTGTCCAGTCCAAATGTAGTCTAGACCATACTCAAGGGACCTACCCAGCAGGAAGCAACCCAGCCCACGAAGTCACGACCTATACATGTCATTCCACAGAAAACCATCCAACGCAGGGCAAAGGCCAGTTTGGTTGAGACTGGGTGGAACTCCTAATCTATATAAGCTCCCCTCCCAAACATCAGGGAACTCCATGGAGAATGGAAAGCACATTCAGAAAAAATAACAGCCGAAAGTGCAGCAGCAGGCCATCATCGAAGTTCATTCAAGAGGAAGGGATGCATGCCTTCCTGAGGCAGAGGGACCACACACCCAATGCACTCAAACGAGGTCTAATTGCAGAAAACCATCAGGGAGGAAGAATTTACTCATGTTTCTATCTTTCAGCTTCACACTGCTGCAGAACTGAACAAGCATGTCCAACTGCTTCACCTGAGATCCAAAAACTATATTAGAGATGGAACCAAATGCCAGGTTGCTGGCTGGGGAACCACCAACCCAGATCTGTTAACCCCTTCTGATACCCTGCAAGAAGTCACTGTTACCATCATAAGTAGAAAACGTTGCAACAGCCAAAGCTACTACAACCACAACCCTGTTGTAACCAAGAACATGATATGTGCAGGCGATGCCAGAGGCCGAAAGGATTCCTGCCAGGTAAGCATCCTCGTTCAAGGTGGTGTCTCTGACTGTGGTGACCACTGAACTGCAGTCGCTTCTGCATTTTCTGACACTGAGGAGAGGCATGGAGAATAGGAGGCCACAGTTGTGAAAATTCACTGTCCCCTCCTATTACCCTTATCAGCATGAACTTCTCCAGCATTTAAGTAGCTCTCATTAAATGCTTGCTAATCAAACAACAGACCGTAACTTTACACTGTACATTGAAGGGCATTATCATCCTTAGGAAGCCTACCAACCCTGCTTTACCCCTCCCCTAAAGGACCATTTTTCAAAGTGATCATTAAAGACTGACAAGACTCATATTGCAGAAGGTCAAAGATTCAGCATGGTGTTTCTTAACTCATATGGACTTCTAAGACAAAATGCCATAAGTTTCATGGCTCAAAGCCCATGGGGACTTGTTTTTCACTGTCCTGAGAGTTGGAAAGTCCAGATGGTAGTAACTTTGGTGTCTCATGAAGGGAGCACTCTGCTTCACAGATTGCCCCTTTTCATCCTAATCTTGTGGCAGAAGTGAGCAGTCTCTAGAACTTTTTTTTTTTTTTTTTTTTTTTTTGCCGGCCTTTAAACCCATTCATGCGAAACCCTGCTGCATGACCTCGCAAATCCTTACCTCAACTACTATCCCTTGGGAGATCGGATATCTCCACATGATACAGGGAACACAAATACTCAGACCATAGACTGGCTAGCAGTCATTCTCTTTCAGAATCTTCTGTGTACAAAGATAGTGAGAAAACATTGGGTGCTCGTTTTGGAAGACTAAGTAGCATCCATGGCTTACTAATTTAAGTCATTCTTACACTGTATTTATTTGTTTACTTATTATGTGTGGGTGAATAATGACACACATGTGGAGATCAGAGGACAATCTGTGGGAGGTTTCTCCTTCCACCATGTGGGTGGTGGGGGTGGAACTGAGGCCATCAGTCTTTGTGACAAGCACCCTTACCCACTGAGCTTTATCTCTAGGATTACTATTACTATTTTTTTAAATTAGAGTTTAATGCTCACATCCTACTAGATTAAGCCTTACTGAGTTGGTTTATGAAGACTCCAGGACTTCTCTGTATCTGTGGAGCCCGGAGAGCATCACCCTCCTGACCAGGTCAGCATCTCTAGCTGGCCCGCACAAGGTCCTGCACTTTGCCACATGACCAGCAGCAGAGGCAGAGGCTGGACCCCATGTTTGAAAGCCAACTCTTTGACCAAAAGGCCACACCATCTCCTCTATGAGTGCCTCCCTTGTGACAGAATTCAGTTGCATGCTTTGCTAAAGTGGGCCCTCTGCAATCACCTCAGTCATCAAGTGGTCACATACACAACAACATCTTCAAATGTGTGGGAGTGACACATTCAAACAAAAATGGAAAAAATGAGGGGAGGCCCAGTTCCTTCCATCATGACATTTACTGCTATTTTCTCTTCTGCTGGTCTCAATAACAACTTGATTCCAAGCCCACTAGAGTCTGAATTTCTGAGATGCACAATTTTGAGGTTTACTTTTATTTCAGTGGATAATGCCAAACTTTATGCCTGCCTGCTGTTTAACTAGCAAAGCTCAAAACTCACTGATGACTAAAGGGAGGTGTATACACAGACATAGGGCAGAGAGAACAGAGGCAGAAAATGGGCAGAGAGACAAACTCATAGTTCTACACAGAGATGCAAACACAGAGAGAAACATAGACAGACAGACATGGAGATCCTGTTCTGAATAAAAGGTTGTGCTAGATACTCTGAATCACAGAAAAATTAAAGACTGTTAACTAGTAAACAACAGTGGATTTAGGAAACTTTATTAGCTTCTCACTAAGTATCTTCCATTTTCCTTTTCCAGGGTGACTCGGGTGGCCCTTTGATCTGCAAAGGTGTCTTCCATGCCATAGTCTCTCAGGGCTATAAATGTGGTGTCACCAACAAGCCTGGGATCTACACCCTACTGACTAAGAAATATCAGACCTGGATCAAAAGCAAGCTTGCTGTGTGAAACGCAAGTTGAGATTGCAAAGGGATTTCTTGGCTCTGCCAGTCACTTGCTTCTTTTTCCAGGATGTGCTTGCAGATCGGCTTCATCTTTGGATGTAGCTGGCTATAGGGAGAGCATGGCACAGCGGGGATGGATTTCTTTTCCTTAAAAATTCATTTTGTTAAGGAACTATGCTCTTTTTTAACGTATATTAATGATTTCTTTTTATCACACTGGTTTCATTCTCAATAAAAGGTAGAAGTCTGTGTCTGTCTTTATGGATATCAAACAATACCCATTCTGCTTCCATTCATAATCCTCAACATGCAATAAGAGTTCTAAATGAAGCAGTAATGTCACCTCATCCAAACAGGTTTGCACTGGGATTTCTGCCTAATTATCCTAAGCTATGAGGGTGTTTTTAAGTTGTGGTAGAACATTTTAAGGTGCTTTTCATGTGTTAAATGCTTTTTTAAACAAATGCTTAGTTATACAATACAGTATCACCAACTATAGGTACTCATATACAACAGATCTTCAGAATGTATTCATCTTAGAAATGGAAATTTTATACTGCAATAAACTTGTGTGGTATTAGATGTTAATAAAAAAGTAGATGTAGATAAAAAGTATGAAACAAGATAATAAAAATAAAAATTTTAAGAAGATACTCTGCATGTTTCCCATACTTCTACCAACTGCATCAGTGTCTAAAACCATGAGATTATTTGTAATATAGAGTGTATTGACCTTTTGTCCAAAAATTCTGGTTGAATTTACTTAAACTGGGTCCAAAAGTCAGAAGTAAAAGTAAATCAGTTAGCCAGGCATTGCCTATAATCCCAACACAGGGCAGACTTCATCAAAAAGAGCAGGAGTTTGAGGTGAACCTGGCCCTCAAAGAAAGATCATGTCTAAAGAATATAAACTTTTTAAAAATCAGTTGACTCTGATAAATTGGAACATCTAGAAGAAACTGCTAATATGTATCCTTCATAACATCTTAAAATAAAACAACAGTTTTTTTAAAAAACAGGATTTTTTAAAATACTTCTAAGTTCTGCATTGTAAACTAGTAACTTACAACCAAGGTTCAGTTCACTAGACAATGTTAGCTGTGCTGGGTTGTCAACGTTCACTGATGGAACTTGTGATGTTTCTTATTGGAAGAGGACTCTGGCAGAGTATAAGACAGAGGCTACTTTTAGTCTCACTTAGGGACGTTTGTCTCTAGGAGATCAAGCTTTCACAAATGCATGCAGAAATGGATGTTTTTTGTTTGTTCCTGTCTTTTTTCATAGTTCTTGGAAATCACTAACCAGTACCACCCTGTACTGTGAAGGATTTCACGGGCTAGGAGATGGCGCAGCAGGTTGGAGCATTTGCTGAGCATAGAGGAGGACCTGAGTTCCCTGGTACACACATGAAAAGTTGGCCATTGCCTTGTGGGCCTATAATCCCAGCACTGGTGGGGCAGGGACAAGATCAATGGGGTATACTGGCCAGAGGACTAGTTCAGAACAAACAAATAAAAACCAGAGGGTTTCAGACTGAATGAGAGATTCTGTCTGGGGGGCGGGTGGACCAGTTGAGGAAGGCGAGTGGTAGGGAAGGACAGTGAAGTCCTCCCCTGACCTCAGTGATCCTGTGCATGTGCTCATATTTGTTCACATGCATACCTCACTCACACACACATACATACCACACTCATACGTTCACACCGACACACATACATACACACACACTCAC
>CAJQZJ010032584.1:2151567-2172024 GCA_907164525.1 Lophiomys imhausi | reverse complement strand
CACACTCATACGTTCACACCGACACACATACATACACACACACTCACACATGCATACACACACTCACACATGCATACACACACTCACACATACACACACACACACACACACACACACACACACACACTCATAAATGTAAGACCCAAGAGAATAAAACATCGAACTAACTAAAATTCTGGAGCTGCTTTAATAAAGAAACACACACAACACACAAAAACACCTGTCTTTAGATATTCCAGGTTATATCACCTAGATTCACTAAAAGAATTGAGTAGGAAAAATACTGATTGTTAGGCAACAGACTATATTGTGTAGTAAAAGGACTCACCATTAAAATAATGATAGTTCTGTATTTACTTCCTCTAAAACTTGAAACTGTATCATTATAAATCTATAACCAAGAAGACTGATTTCCCTTAACCACTTGATGAGAATCCTCAGAAGCTGGCCCTAAAAACTGACAGTTGTGTTTTATTTCAGGCTCCATGCTGTTAGCATCTACTAACAACGTCTCAAAACAGATCAGACTAGCAAAAATGAAGCGTCTTTCAACAGCCACGGCAGACTTGACAACCCTGAAAAGGGACCAACTGTGTATTATGACAAGCACCTGACAATGCCACCCGTGGGTCACCTGCTGTCAAAGGCATCTTTCATCCCTTTTGGAAAGGAGTATTTTGCTAAACACAGCAATGTTTTCCCCGACATAGTCTAGAATAATATGTGGTGTTTAGATGGGTGGGTGTGTTATGAGTCTATCTGGGGCCTCAAAAGGAACTCGAGAGTCCATTTAAGGCAAATGCTCAGATTTTAAAAGTGCTCAAAGATTTTAGGAGAGTCGTTTGCCATAGTAAGAGTCCTTCCACTTTCTTCTTTTTTTGTGGCATGTGACTTCCCCACCATTATAAAAGACAGCCTTTTCTTTGTCTGCCCTGTGTCAGCGCTAAAATCGAGTGAGTTCAAACACAATTATGATTCAGATAAGCCACGAATCCACCCGGGAGCAGGGAATGGATTCAGTCCTTCCTTCCAACTCTGCTTTCACAGTTTCACTCAATCTGAAATGATGTGGACAACAATATGCTTAGAGCTTGATTGCTTTCACAACTATAATAAAAGGGAGACCATCCACGGTCAGTCCGAACAGCCTCTGCTAAGACTTGCACAGCTTGCCTTGAAACCTGATGGAGGTGGTGAGGGAATGTGCAGAAAAGCTGGGATCCGGTGGGCTGTGCACACTATGATGGGATCCCACCTACTGCACACCAGCTCAGAACTTCAGCATGTTTATTGCGTACAGCACATGAGGAGAGTTAGCTGGCCTCAGTAAGAGGTCTCTGCAGGTGAACAGTCTCTGGCACTAAACACCCAGGTAGAAGAAGCTTCAGTTGCTAGGTTTTGCACACACTGCCTACATTTGCACTTAGACCAAAGGAAGGCTTTGCCTTCCCTCTGAGCTTCACCCTGGGAGAGGCCTTGCCAAATTCTCATTGGTCTGAGACATTGCTGCTTGATGTGACTGTGCCAATGTCAACAATATACAGTAACTCTGAACTTTGTCCACTCTTCAGACAGTCACAAGAGACCTCCTCTGCTCCCCAGATTTCTTTCTCCCTTTGATCCAGCTCTGACTTTGGGAAACAATACTGCCATGAACTTAACTTCAAATTCAAATCCATGGGCTGCTGTCTTAACCATTCATGGCTTGTATATGGAGACAGAGCCTCTACAGAGATAATTGGAATTAAATAAGACCATAATGGTGGGAACCTAGTAGAGACAAATGGATGCCAGAGAATTAATTTTCCCTCAAGGTCATATGGGAACATAGTGAAAAGGTGACAGTACAGAATCCAGGAAGTTCTTCCCCAGAAAATAAATCAATCTTGGATTTCCCCAACTCCAGAACTTGAAAAGTATATGTCATCATTTAAGATATATGGACATAAAAACCAGAGCTCTGGTTTAAATAGAATATAAACTATTAAATAGGATAAGAGATAGTTTATTCTGGAGCCATTTTGAGTGACCATAGCCCAGGAACACAGAGTTATGTTCCACCACCTTCTCAGGAATTTTCGCTCACAGTTATCCAACCTGAAGTATGTCTTTAAAGCAATCCAACTGACGACAACAGATACATGTGTGAGGAGGGAGGAAGAGCATTGTGATCAACCTGTCCCAGGGCCAAGCATCCAGGTGTCTGCCAAAGTTCAGAGTCTCCCAGAATGCTAAGAAGCTCTTCAGAAGACGCCAGCATGCATGTGATAAACACCAGAAGCATCCTGGGTGACAAGTGGCCTCCCCCCCCTCCCCCCATGCCACGACTCTTGAGATGTTCAGCAGTGGTTAAAGCTTTAGCGCCTTGACTTCCTGTTGAAAAAAAAAAAAAACAAAAAACAAAAAACAACGACAACAACAAAAAAAACAAACCCATTCAACTACTGCTTTCTTTGGGGCTTTTCGCTGAGTCATTTGTTACCAGCTTCTGACTGAAACTGTGTTCTTTTTTTCCTCTCCCTCAAAACCCTGAAAGTCTCATACACAGCAAATGGATGCTGATTCTTTAAAAAAAAAAAAATCAAGTTCAATTATGGGAGAGGGTGTAGGTGTGTATGTGAGTCCAGGTGCCAAGTATCAGGTACCCCTTGAGCCAGAGTTACAGATGGGAATGAGACACCCAACATGGTTTCTGGGAACAGAACTGCCATTCCTCCTGCTCTCAGAGAATAGGTAGAAGCTGGGATAAATAACACACAGCTATTAAAATTGCTATTAATATTGGCTTCTCTCCCAAAGAAAGGATGTGGTCCATTTTAAAAGGAAGGAGGCCCTTTGAGTAATGAGTAGGGAGACTGATTATGACCCCTATAGGGAAGGGGTGGCTAGCAGATCAACGTGTGCCCTTTATGGCTGCCCAGTTCCAACCTGCCTATGGTTTGGGGTTTATTTTTTTAACTTTTTTTGTGAATTTCACATCATGCACCTCAATCCCACTCATCTCCCTGTCCCTCCATATCCACCCTCTGCCCTTGCAACACACACACACACACACACACACACACAAAGAGAAAAAAAAGAAAAGAAAAGAACAATAGAAAAAGCATCTTATCATGGAAGCTACCATGTGTCATGGTGTGTCTGTCCCACAGTATATACCCTTTTACCCAAACAGCTTTACTTGTAAATGTTCATTGCAATGAGTCATTGGTCTGGTTCGAGGCCTCTGGCTTTTGAGACACTATCAATACTAGATCCTCACAGGGATCCCTTTCAAAGGTCTTGTTGTTGCCCTGTGTCATGGAGATCCTGAAACTTTGGTTCTGAAGGATGGGCCCTTTCATGTGCTCCAGCAGTTCATAGATGGGGTAGATATTGGTTTGGGCAAACTCAGAGCCCTGGATCTGGGCCTGGCTGGTAGCTGAGTTGGTCAGGCCACCAGCTCTACTGCTCCAGCACCACCAGGACCAGCTCTCCTTCTTTGCCCAGGCAAGGGCAGGCCAGCTCTGGGCAACCCTCAGACATCAACAGGGCCCCAGGAAGCAGCCCAGACCAGGGACTTCCAAATGGCCTTTGATGGCAACGTGGGCCATGGACATTGACAGTGACCTCTGCTGCTTCAGATCACAGACGCAGGCACGGTCACTATCCTGTCCCGTCTGTGTGTTTTCCCCCCACCACCTGAGGCAGCACCGGCCAGGACATCACCATGGCCTCTCCCATCTCTCCATCACACACTTGTTCATCATCGTGGGGCCCCACCACCTCGTGGCAGTGTGAACACCTCTGAGTGCCATCCACCTGCCTGGCCTGCCTGTGTTTTTATAACTGCAGTGGAATCCCAGATGTCTTTTGTCTCTGAGAAAGAACACTGATTAGAAAAAATAACCGACTCTCAGGTCTCAGACCCAGTTTGCCTGGTAACAATCGGGAAACTCTAAATCGACAAACTCTGATTGTCACTCATAAGGTCTCCCAGGGAATAATCAAGTTTGTTTTCTGGTTTTAACCATACATGTTTGTGTAACAGCCTATTAGAGTCAGCATATGGGGTTTACACTGTGGCTTTTCCTCAGAACTTGTAGTATGAGAATAAAATTGCTCTCTGGAAGTTGCATCTTCAACTCTCTACAGCCTGGATTAGTTGCAAAGACATCCTGAAGAGACACGGAATTCTTTTTTTGTTTGTTTGTTTGGTTTTTTTTCCTTTATTTTTTATTTCTTCAAGTTCCATCTCAATTGCGGTCCCCTCCCTATTCCCCCCTCCAGTCCCACCCTCCCACCCTCATCCCCCATCCTCTTCCCTTTTTTTTTTCTTTTAAGTTTAAGGTATATCTTATTTCCCCCTACAGTTTCCCCTTTCAGTCCAACAAATGGCTCTTTCTCTTATAATAATAAATACAATACAAAACAACAGAGGTAATTAGGCCACAGTTATGAGGGTTATATGGCTTAGCGTACATTCCCAATGTCCAGTCCATATGTATTTGGCACCTGACTTTAACATTCCACTATCTAACCATCTCCATGAGTTTAAAGTTCTATATCTGACTCAGCTTTCATACTAACTTGCAACACAATTTTAAAAGTATCTTCTTAGATCTATAACACTCTCTTGACTCCTAAACAACTCAAAATTTAATTATGAGACTCTAGCTATCTGTTCTTCAACCACCTCAGAGACCTGAGAAGGATAAATATATCTGATTTTATAGGAAGTACAGGGCCTGCAGCTTCCCAAACTAAGAAATGACATACCAGTGGCTGCCTGGACAGTTCTCATTTTCTCTCCATACATTACAGCATCGATCTTCAGTCGTTTGGCCCCGTTTCTCTGACAGACATTGATTGTAGAGCAGGGGTTATGAAGGACTTAGCTACCCTGAGACACAGAATTCTGAAACCTGCTATAATGTGCGCAAAGGTTGTTGGATCTCATCTGGAAGGAGAAGGACAACCATGGGCACAGGAAAAAGACAGTAGTGCAGACTGAGGATGCCAGGTCTTACCCAGAAAGGGAGTAGGGAAACCTCCCAATCTGTCTTTGCTTTTGCCTGGTTCTCATTACACACTCACTGGGTTATTTGGTTTCATCTGCTGTAGTGTTTCTGGGAGAACTTTGGTGAACATTTTCATTCCTTTGCTAGTCATTTCTCATTGAAAATTAGTGAACATTGTGCTTTTCTGTGTTGATGACCTTACTCTGGTGCCGGGGGTCACTTGCATTTCTTTTTTAAAGTGTTTATTTATTTGTGGGGAAAGGCACACATGCTACAGTGCTCACATGGAGTCAGAGGACAGCTTGGGGGAGTGGGGACCCAATGTGTAGGTCCTCGAGTCATCAGACTTGGCCACAAGCACCTTCACATGCAGAGCCATCTCACTAACACTTGAGTTTCGTTTTGAGAGCCAGATTGATCCTTCATATGCTGGGGGAGGAAAGTCAAGTTTCTTTTCCTGCCTCAATAAAGGTTAGGCCTTGAACTTTGGTCAGTTCACCAAGATTCAAAAGCCCGGAGGCTTTTCCATAGACCAGCTTGTCCCACATGCCTGTTTTGGGGTCAGGAGGGCAGCATTACAAGCAGAGCCTGGGTTCATGCCCTGGGTAGCATTGTGCAGTGCTTAGCTTTGGTGCTGACTGTGGCCAGTCTCACTCAGCAGCACGTGCTCATGTTTTATTATTAAACAGGCTTCTCTTCTTTTTCTGATAGCAATAACAACAACAATAAAAATCTAATTTAATTTAAAGCCACAGGTGTTCACGGCCTGAAGATGGTATTTCTAGCCTCTCTCCCTGCTTGTAGTGGTCATTAAGAAGTAAGTGTCTGGAGCATATAAGAAGCAAAGTCCTTCAATTACAGGGTTGCTGGTTAGACCTCCAGCAGTAACCATGAACATCGAGGCAACCTTAAAGCCAAATGCTGTTGACATCAAAGCAGAAAGGATCCTGATGGTCAGTGACCCTCCATGCCTAAGGGCTTCTTTCAAATAAAATACTTAATCCGCTTTTGTTTTAGAACTGTACTATAATAGCTCCTTGTTAGTTCTGGTTTTGTTTTCCACAGTTTCATTTCATCATGGTCAGCCATGACTTAAAACTGTCAAAAGGGAAATTCTAGAGGCATACAATTCATAAATTGTAAAGTTGTGTAATGAAACATTCTGAGGAAGATGAGGTCTCCCACACATCCACTCTGTGCACAAGACATGAGCCCTCCCTTCATGTGCATCTCCTCTCTCCGCATTTACCTGGTTGTTATCCAAGAGGCAGCCGTGCCCATCATCACACCATGTTTGGGCACCCTTTATTTTCTCTGTTAGTGAATCAATGTGCATTAGCGAAGTGATGTTGGCAAAATGTGCCAAAGCCATAGAATGCTCCCTTTGAGCAAAAGAGGGTGAACATTCTCAACTTAAAGGGAAAAGATTATATACTGAGACTGTCTTCAACCCATGCAAGAAGGTGAGGAATGTATTTTGTTTTTCTCATGTACCTCAAAAGGATAAACATACAGACGCAGTGCATGGTAAGTGCTTAAAGATGGAAGACATTAGGCTATAGGCCTCAGTACAATTTATATTTTCAGCATACACTGGGACTCTTGAGTCCACCTCCATAGATAAAGGGGGAACAGACTAGAGTACATATCCCACACAATCCCAATAATAAAATCAGAAACCTACCAGTTCTGCCCTTGATGTAGGCAAGTATATAGATCTATGATCTGATCTAATATCCAGAGCTTCCCAAATCCTAAATAGCCTTTAGATTTCTACCTTACCTTATTTAAACAAGACTTTAATCAGACAAAGTGATATTTAATTTTTATGTAATTGAAAAACAATTCCCTGTGGACTGAAAGATCTTTGCCATGCCTTGCTGTTTGGCAAATATTTTTGTTCCTGTAAAAAATAATATATGGATGGGGCTTGAGAGATGGGCTAGCAGTTAAGAGCACTGGCTGCTGTTCCAGAGGACCCGGGTTCAATTCCCAACACCCAGAACCATCTCTTACTCCAGTTATGGGAGTCTGATGCCTTCTTCTGACTTCTGCAGGTACTTCCTGCACATGGTGAATGGACGTATGTGAAACAAAACACCTATACTTTAAAATAGAATTAGATGAATCTTTTCTTTAAAAAATAACACATAGTAGTCAGGAGTCTGAAACAGTATTTTTTCCCTTCTTGTGTATTTTTCAAATGGATCTTGTAGAACTGCTTTTTGTAAAGTTCTGTGTGAATAATGCTGTCTGGCATTTGAGGTTATTATCTGTTCTGTTATTTCACCATCATTAGAAATGATATAGTAGTTTTTTCCATTCAAACTATAATAGCAACTCCTCTGGAAGATAGTTGGATGAAGAAACATCCTGAATTCTAACAGTATTGTAGGAATCAAAGCTTTCTCACATGGGGTAAGCTGACAGCACAAAGGGTGACCGTACTAATGACCAATTCTTTCCAATTCTAGGATCTTCAATATGTAACATTTAGGGATCAATTATTCATTCACTGATTTAGTCACACATTAAACAAACACTTCCCAAACCCTCTGTTCCTAACCCTTTCTGAGCTAGTCACTGGAGGAGCCAAGAAGAGAAGAGAATTTCTGCTCTACAGCATATCTGCATAAAAATAAACATGCATTACAAACAGCAAACATTGGTGTTTCCATTTAGGCTTTGAATGGCCCCCAAAGGCACATGTCCAAGACTGTGGAAGATGGTGGAGTGTTCAAGTGATATAGCTCATGCTATCTGAAAGGACTGTGGAAATCTCCTTTCCTCTCACCTCCCCTTCCCTCTTCTCTCTTCTCTCTTTTCTACTCAACATGTCCTGTCACCCTAGACAAAAATTCTTATGCTGATTACACCCCACCCCTTTCTGTTCACTCCTCTAGTTCCTGGCAGGTGAGCAACCTCCTCTAACATGTACTCCCATAATGAGGTTCTGGCTTATTGTAACCCAAAACAATTGCTCAACTCTACCATGGGCTGAAATTTCTACAACTGCGAACCTTTCTCCCTTTTAAGCGATTATCTCCAGTAGCTTTCTACAGTATCAAAGGAGACAAACACAACTATGGTCCAAATTTTGTTATAACAGAGACATATATAAAAATTATTATATAGGGACACGAACATTGCCAGGAACCTCCTTCATGTGTAAGTCTCAGCATAGTGAGTCTGTTCAGATAAAGCCCCGTTTAACAATGTCCAAAGGTAGAGAAAGGAGAAAGAGCTAAATTACCAGATTTGTGTTCCCTACTTCTGATCACATACAAGTAAACAAGAACTATAGCAATTGCTGCGGTCTAGCCACATCCATGACGGTGAGCAGGTTAGTCCTTCTGAGAAGGATGGATAGATGTGTTTCTCCTTTTGATTCAGTGTGGAACCCTAACCCATGGAATGGAACCAACCATAGTTAGGGAATCTGGTCCCACCTCAACTAACTTAAACTAAAAACTCCCTCACAGACAAATCCAGAGTTGTCTCCTAGGTGAATTTCCTAGGACCTGTCAGGTTGACAATCAGTATTATATATCACAGTATGGCGATCCTGCCATTCACTCCTTAATGAGAAAAAGTTATAAACAATTAGTGTGCCAGATCTAAAAAGAGGTTTACCTTTACATTTATTTGCTTTGGTCTCGTCATCACTATCTAAACATAAGGGCAGCATGGTCAGCTTTTTAACAGTATTGAACCAAAAGTTGTAAATTATCTTATGAATTTACATAAGATTCTTTTTCTCTTTAGTTCATTTCATGTTTAGAGGATCTAGAAATTCTAGTGTTTTCTAATTCTGCATAAGGCTTTGCATCCAAAGGAGCTTAATGAATCTGGTGTGGTTTTTCTAATACCAAAGCAGCTAAATTGTTTCTAAAATAAAAAAATAAATAAAATACAAAAATAGTCCATACATGTCAGTACTGGAATTATGTTTGGAGATATCAGAAACAGAGAAGGAAGAAAGAACAAGAGAATGGAAGACCTCAAGCAGACACTTAAAGATGCCATCTTAGCTTCTAGTCTCTCAGAAGCAGAGCCTGAGGGCACAGATTTGAGTGTACATAGTCTAGTTACAAGGTGGTCCCAGAAAAATGTTAAGGAAATAGGGAAATGCAGAAGGAGAATATTAAGCCAAAAATGGTTGAATATTTATGCCACTAGCAATGGAACTGGACACCAATAAGGCCTGCTATGGTGGCTTCAGAGACACCAGACTGCTTTTTATGGTTATCGGGACAAAGACTTAGCCAAACCAACTCTACTAACTGGTGATGAGATCTGATTGACCTCACGATTACCTTTGTTCATTTTAGATTAACACATATATTAGTAGCATGGACTTTAATTTCCAGGGGAGATTCTTAGGCACTGCCTCACCACTAGAATGGAGAAGGTTTTAAAACCTTAAAGCCCTGAGATCTCACCTTTTGGGGTTTTCTTGAAATCTCTAAGATACCTAATTCATACCTATGCCAGCTACTAGTGGCTAGCATCCTCTGACCTCACAGGCAAATGCGTTAACTCAGTAAATCTTCACAACAAGGCCATAATGTAGGTGCTATTGCTTGCCTTGATGAATAAATGAAGTATAGAAAGACTGGCAATGTGTCCAGGGTCACAGAGATCAGAAGTGACAGAATGTGAATTCAAACTCAGATCATCTGGTGTGAGAACCTGCTTGTCCAGCTCCTCAGTACCGGTTTTGGCAAGCACAGATTCACACAACTTTCTTCACTATCAACCATGAGTCACAACTTCCCCTAAGGAAATTCTTCCAGCCAATTGTGCCAGCTACTGCAAAGTCACAGTATTCTCTCCAACACCAGCACATTCCTGGCAAGCCTCTCCTCTCTGTACTGAAAGAATGCCCCAGATCTCAGGAGCATGTAGTCCTAGATAGTTAATGGTATAGATAATGGAAAGTTCATATTGAAGACAAAGAAGCTAATTAAAATTCTGCCACCAGAGTTGTTAGGTTCAGAGCCTGGTACCAGGTTGCTCTAACAAGCTACCTGTCTTCAATAGGTCAGTTACACAGACTTGTAATCCTTAAAAAAGAAGAGAAGAAGAAGAAGGAGGAGGAGGAGGAGGAGGAGGAGGAGGAGGAGGAGGAGGAGGAGAAGAAGAAGAAGAAGAAGAAGAAGAAGAAGAAGAAAAAGGTAGACTTATGTAGACTTATTCAATGTGGCCCATGCTGGGAAGAGGAGGAAAGAGATCCAGCTACAACCACCCTCACCCCGCCCATCTGTGGAACCCAGGCAAGGGTTTTAGGTTTACATAGAAGACTAGAGGTGTGCACCTCTAAGCATCTGTGGTCAAGGTGAGATTGTGCCCATCACTAACATTATTGTCTGGTTTTAATCTCTCCTGCAAGATGGTCTGGCACATAGCCAGAACTGTGAGTGATGTCTTCCTGAGAAGCTCTCCCTCCGACTGGCAGAAGATGGGGGACCTTTACCTTCTTCCATTAGGAGATTTCTGGGGAAATAGCAATTCCTTGAGGATCATTAATTCTGTTGACCAATGGGCAAAGGAGAGAGCAACAAGTGTCACTTTAGATCTTGGTTCTCATCAGGATGGCTACACAGTTACCATGGAAACAATGCGGACATCAGTGAAATAAGATGCAGAGCCCGTCTCTGCCGTGAACTGTGAAACCTTGATGATGTCTCTTCATTTTTCCAGGCTCCCATTTCTCCATCTTTCATATCTGTGCTTTGGATAGGACAAGGTGTATGGTTCATAACGGCTCTGAAAACACTCTGCTGCTGAAGTCAAAATAGTCTCTTGATCATTTCAAGCAATGGACACAGCCTTGGCACTGGCCCTCCCTCCTCCTTTTCAGATACTGAATCATTTCCAAGCCACAACCACTCGTGGCTGTTAGATATGAGTATCGGAGACCAAATGGCAGAAGCGGGGGCCCTAAAGAGCCAGTCAGCAACCACATGAGGCTCCTCAGCCTGGTCTCAGTTTCACAGGTTTGGCAGTCCCAGATTCTTCTTGTATTAGGGGAGTCTTTGGAAAAAAGTATCTCAGCAAAGTCATTTTCTTTTTATAATAATATTTATTGGTATCTACGGGAACAGGAAACAGATGACAGGTTAAAAACATAGACCAAGCCTAAGCAGAATGAGAGAGCCTCGTGTTCAATGGGCTGCCGAATTTGTAATCACTTTTGTGATGAATGCTGCTAATCTTATGCGAAAGGAGAGATATCAGTATAATGAGTCCTCCGAACCCAGCACCTAGTTTCTCCAATTTGCATTCCATGACCAGTCTTGACTCATCTCCATGCCATCCCAGCTCTGCGTAATTTCGAGGCAAATTCTACCATCATAGTGTCTCATCAGTAAGCATCTCAGTACGAAGCTCTAAATGACAAGCACTCTTTTTGAAAACGTAACCACAAGACCATCATTACCGTTTCTAGAATTTATCTTTTAGAATCTTTTTAAAAAATTGATCGATTGTTTTGTTGTTTTGTTTGTTCTTGAGGTTTTTCTGATTGTTTGTTTGTTTCAGACTGGCATCTCATATGTAGCCCAAGCTAACATCAAACTCATGAACTTCCTGTTTCTGGCCCCTTCTTCTCCCTAGTAATAGGGTTACAGGCATGGCCCGCCCCATCTACCAACACTGGCTCTTTACCATCAAACAATATTCTACGCTTAATTCCAACCACCTCATTTTCTTAACAAGAAACTTATTCAAGTTCAGAATCTAAATGTTCCCCATGTTTGAAACTGATTTAAATGTGCCTTAAGTCTTTGAACATATAGTGTGGACACTCTTGTCATTTCCCCTCCTAATTTAATCATTGAAAAAAGAAGCCAAGGCATTCTTCAGGTAGTTTCCCAGAGTAATTTTTACTATTGCAAGTCCACGTTATTCATAATGCTCCTTTCTCCCTTCTCCCCTCCATGGGTGATTGTGAGGTTAGCGTCTGGAGTGGATGCTTTGGTCCGTGTGGATGATCTCTCTGTCAGGAGCTAGTGACTACCTCCTGATTCTTGGAGATATGACAACAGGTACTGACCCTGCCTAGACCCTTCCTTCATTATTATGCTCCTTCTTGTTGGGTTGTGTTTTTTCTGTGCTTTTACTATGGATAATCAATGAGAAGTTGGGTTGTGTTATTTTTAATGGCAGGTGTGGTGTTTGCTTTTGAAATGAAGCATGATGGTACTTCCCATTTGAAACCAGGCCTGCTGAGTATTTATTTTATTTTATCTTTGCATTCATATCTTCGACAATATGCATACTTCCTCATTTGCTTTTTTACATTATATGTCCAAAATAATATCATAATGACAATACTGATGCTATCCCCCAAATTATGTTTACTAAACACGTTAGGGTGTTTATTTCTTGTTTCAAGAGATATGTTTATGTTTCCCAGAAAGTTTTTCTTCGCCAAGATATATTCCATTATGAATCTATAGATAGAGGCTGGAGAGATTGCTTAGTAGAGCACTTGTTGCTCTTGCAGAGGATCCAAGTTCAATTTCCAGAACCCACAGATGGCTCACATCCATCCTTATCTCCAGTTCCAGGAGATCCAATCCCCTCTTCTGCTCTCCTTGAGCAACATACACATGTTTGGTACACATACATGCATGCGGGTAAACCCTCACGTGTAAAAATCATTGTGACTTTGTCCCTTAAGCTTCATACCAAGTCTGTCAAACATGAAAGACCTAAAGGAATGCGACTTTGACCACAGGCCTATTGCTTCCCTTCCCATGAGTAACTGTTTTTATTTTACAAAAGTTCAGTTTCCCCACTTAGAAAAACACTGGAGAGAAAAGGAGGCAGAAAGAATTTAAAATCTGGAGGATGGGCAGAGATGCTGTGAAACGCCATCCCCTGGACATGTCATGGTATCTGCTCTCATGACCTCACAGCAGCCGTGGTTACCCATACAAGACCTGAATAAGATGAAGCCACCTCCCCTAAGGGAGGATCTATTGGCAGTTGATAGTGTAGTCCCAATGCAGCTGCCACCTCTGCAGCTGCCATCAAAGTAGCTGTGGCAGCAATTCATCAAAATGGTCCAGCTCCTCGCCTTCCCCAAGTGTCAGTAAAGTCCCTGAGCAGCACGCCACAAAAGCTTATTGGCGGGGCTGCTGCCAAGGGAGCTCTCCTGCCTCAGCAGTTGTCCTCCCTCAGCCTGCTGCCGACTAGGGGAGTGGTCCACCGAGACAACATCTTTCCTGCCTCAGCTTACAGTAGTCAAGCGAGCTGCCCACAGAGGCAGCGCCTCTCCTTCCGTCTCCCTCAGACATTCACTCTGCAGGGAAAGACTTTCCTCCCACGGACTGGACTCTTTCTTAACTTTGTATACCTTTAAAGAAAGTGTTCAGGTCTCCATCTGAGGAGCCCCAGCAGCCAGGCCCCACTGTTTCAAGTTTTGCCTCTGGGCTCCCCCTACATCTTTCCCTGGGCGTCTCCTCTTCAGCCCTGCAACTCCCCTAGGTAACATTTCCTGAAAGGGGCGCTGGCCCTTTCTATACCCCTAGACAATTACACCTCGGGACTCCAGAGGGCTGAGGAAAACACTGGGGAGCTGGAGCCAGTAACACAGGAGTCTACAGTTGGGCCTCAGCTGACACGGAACTCAGGGGAGGGAGGCCTGAGCTCCATGGCCATCTCTGTGGCATCAGTGTATATAAATTAACCATTCCCCTGAAGCAGGGATTTTAACCAGGACTAGGAATCTGATCCTTTAATATGAATTCACAGTTTACTTAAAGAAAGTTGTTTTGTTGAAGTTCAAGTTTGTGTAAATCCTCTAAGGTCTGAGTTAATAGGCCCTTCCCCTACACCTGTCAGAATGGCAGCCTTTAACAGTCTCCACTCCGCAATGGGATCCCTACCAGATTTATGCTAATTTTAGGTGAATAAAACCCCACCAATCCCTTAGCTCCCCCAAGCTCAGGACTTGAAGGCCCACCAGCCCTCATTCTGGAAATCCCTGCCCTAGAAAGCCACGCCCCCCAATCATATATAAGGCCTGAGATTCCTCCATTCCTTGCTGTCCTCTCCCAGGAGCAGGGGCAGCCACACCCTGGATTTGTTCCTCAGGCTCCAATAAAATGTCTTTTAGGAGATTTGCTGCTTGCTGAGACTTGCTTGCTGAGACTCCATCATTTGTCCTGGGGAAGAAGCAAAGAAGCCAACAAGCAGATTAGACAAGCTCCTCAGCTCAGGTGGGGCAACGACTCTGCTGAGGAAGCCTCCTCTAGGAGATGTGTGGCTCCTGAGCTCCCAAGCCTCAGGATGCCCTTCCACTGGGACATTGTCCCACCTAAAAGAGCTGTGTGTTTCCTGGGCTCCTGAGTCCCAGGATACCTTCCTTAGAGTTGTAACACTTTCACTGGGGATACTCTTCCCCCTCAGAGCTGTGTGGTTCCTGAGCTCATGAGTTTCAGGATACCTTCCCATTCCCCTTGCAGGCCCAAGTGATAACAGATAGCTTCTTGGAAAGGGAGAAATATTCTTTGGGGACGTGACCACTGGCGAATTATCCACGATCCAGAGGATAGCTCCCTACTCATGCATATATGGGGAGAAAATAATAATGACAAAAGTAATAAATATTTTTTGTTGTATCCTTTAGATTTTTTAATAGCCATTTTAATTTATATCTTATTAGAGTGCACTTTATATACTTTATCTTCCACCTTTGTATGTTTCTGTGTGGAGGTGTGTTATATGCAAGTGTTCATATGTGCAAAAGTGCATGCAGATGCATGTGCACATGTGTTACTGTACATATGGAGCCCAGAGTTTAATATCAGATATTTCCATCAATCATTCTCTCTTTATATTTTGAGACAGCATCTCTCACTGATCCCGGAGCTCACTGGTTTACTTAGACTGGCTGACTAGCAAGTTCCAGGTATCGGCTTGTGTCAGCCTCTCCAGCATTTTATTTGTTGCCATTGTATCTGGCTTTTTTTTTTTAACTTTTGCCCGAGTATCCATTTTTTATTAATGTATCTGGCTTTTTAGATGAATACTGGAGATTAAAGTCAGGCCTTCATGCTTGCACAGAGGTATTTGCCTACTGAGTCATTTCCCTGGCCTCCCAAACTTTTAAAAGATAAGCCCATAGCAATATAGAGAAATGTTCATTTCTTATCACTACATGGAACACAGTATATTAATGTAACAACCATTTATTCAATGTGTCTTCTATTGATGGACATTTGGCTTATTTCTTGCCTTCCATTCCAAATAATGGTTCAGTAAATAGGATGTCTATTTTATTTTGCTAAGTTTCTCATATGGTTGAGAAAAAAACTCCCTTCGCCTCAATTCCCAACCCTTCATGTCCTCATTTTGTTTCCCTAAGGTTGGGGACAGAATCTGGCACATAGTAGATGTTCAATGTATGTTTATTGAGCAGAGAGCTCAGTCATTTGTGCATACAGTTTAAGAGCATGCCAGTTAATTGCGTGAGTAGAAATAGTGATGGGGTTAGTGCCCATGCATAAGTTGGTGACTATTTTGTATACTCACAGGATCACTTACTTAATCCTAAAGATAGTAGCCTAAGCTGCCATGTCTCCAAAGTCTACTCCTTGCCAATGCATTATGAAAGCTGTTTTGTTTTTTTACTTTGGTCATACAAGATGGCTTGAAACTCATAAACATGCTTCCACACCCTAAGTGCACACACCACCAGGCCAGCAGAGAATGGTTTTTTGTTTTGTTTTGTTGTTGTTTTGTTTTTATGTATATCCTGCTATGGTTTTGTATGATTTAAGAACCTTCCAAGGTAGTGTGATTAAAGGCTCACTCCCAATAGTGGATCTGTTAGAAGATGATTAAAGCACTGTGTGGTGGGACCAACTAAGTAACTACATGGTGAGAAACTTATTCTGTGACTGCTGGCTCCTCCTTGTTTTCCTTGATCAGGATGTAGCTACTTACCCCAACATGAGCTTCCACCGTTGTTACCTGACATCACCATTTATCATGGCTCTCACCATAACTATGCTAGTGCACATTACACAGTTCTGCAACTCCAAAAATGTAAGGTAAATGAACCTCTTTTCTTCATAGCTACCCTGTTCCAGGTATTTCATTATAGTAAAGACGATGGACACTGCTGAGGGGTTGAGGATGCTGGGTTCTCCTACGGCGTTTTTGTTGTTTCATTGTGCTACTATTTATTTATTTATTACTGTTTTTGTTTGTTTGTTTTTGTTTTTTGTTTAATGAAGTCTAGTCTTCCTCTCTGGAATGTAAATTCTTCATGGGCAGAGATTAAATCTCTCTTTATCTTGTTCTTAGCTCTATCCTCCATGTCCCACAGTGAGTCCAGCACATGATAGACAATCTAGAAACATTTGCTGGGGAAAATAAAGGTGAATCAAGAGTTTTAAAGAAAAACAATTGTTTGTTTGTTTGTTTGTTTGTTTGGAAATGGGTCTCATTCTATCATCCAGACTGGAATGAAACTCTTAGTAATGCTTCTATCCCAGCCTCTCAAGTGCTGGGATTTCAGACATGAGCCACCATGCTAAATAGGAAAAGCCTTTCTGTTGCAAACCAAAGTCACTATGTAGAAAATTTACTTTTAAATCTTCTTCAGCCAACTTCCTCTGGTGTTGCTTAAGCTAAGAAAGCAAAAACACACTTTCATCATGACCAGGTAGAAGCCCAGGTTTACCCTGCATTCTCCCTCAGCAACCACATGAGGGGGTCCGTCATCGTATGACGTCATCATTATGGGTGGTGATAACAGTCTGGAGTCCACCTGGGCTTCCACAAACACTCCCAGACACAGAGAACTGACTTCTCCCTACATGCCTTATTGACACCACAGGGCATAGGATGATCTCTACCCTTTAAGACGAGTGGCAGTCCCAAGCCCCAGAAGAATGTTTGCGAAGGTTCATTAGGGACTGGGCAGAAGGCAAGGATGCCAGAATTGCCACATGCTTTCTTATGGCTTTGCAAGGGGAAGTGGGTACTTTGGTGGTGGGTGGGGGGGTTGTTTTGCTTTGTTTGGCTATAGAAAAGCAATTATTGTCTATAACCTTTCTGTCTTTCTCAGCTGCTCCTTTCCTGGCCCTTTGATTAAAGAAATATGTTGCTGGGACTTGTTTCTGTTTTGTTTATTGGTTTTTGTTGCTTTGTTGCAATTGCATGTACCTTTCTGTTTTAAGGGTGCTGGTTTTTTCCTCAGTAAATCTGGAGGCATATGAAACAGAAAAAACTCAAGAACCTACCACTAATGTCCTTAGGCTCCATGTATCTATCAAGTCTACTTTACTCTCTCCAACTTTCAGTCTCCTTTCTAAAATTGAAATATACAGAGACAATCAGTTCTTCAGGTCTTTGTCTTACCACCTAAAGCATGGAGTGGATAAACACAAAAGGATGAACAAATGAGGAGAATTTTATTCATACAGAAAAACAGAGTTCAAAAAACTCTCAGTGGCAGCAAGATGTCAAATGAGAGACTGCAGCAAGGGTTACAACTCTTTGCTACAGTTCTTTGCTCTCAGTGGGCCTTGGGATGCCAACCAAGACCAGTCCTCAGAAGAACAAGCCTGTGGAGAGCAAGTTCCTGATGAGAAGCAGAAGTAGCAGGTCTCTAAGGCAGGAGCAGTCTTCCTCCTTTGACAAGTGGTAAAGGGAGGGGACGGCATCTCTCCCTGGACTACACCACCACATAGCAGACCAAAGGCAGGGCTGACTCTCCCAAACTCACTCCCTCAGGGCTGGCTCACCCACAACCCCCATATCCAAGGCATCTCTCCCTTAGCCACCACCATTGGCTGACAAGAGATCTTGCCCAGATGGATCACAAAAGCAGGAGATCTGTCCCTGCCGCTCACATGCTGTAGCACAAGGGAGAGCGGGCCCTGCACCCTGCCAGGATAGCACACTACAGCTGGTCCTGGATACAGTACTTGGGAGAGCAGGCCCTGAACCTTTCCATAGTAGAACTAGCTATGCAAGTGGTGGTTGCAGGTCCAGAACCAGGGCTTTGAGTTGGCCCACCCCAACACCTACCCCATGGATGAACTGCTGGAGTACAAGAAGAGGTCAGTTCCACAACCCAGGACTTTAGGATCTCCAAGACACAGGACAGTTACAGCATATCTGAGAAGAGTTCCAGTACTGATGGAGTAGTGGAAACCAAGGGCCTCATACCAGACCAAGGGATCATTACAATGAACATTTGCAAGCAGAATGTGTGGACAAAGGGGAATATTGTGGGACATACTGAGATACACTGCAGTTTCCACAATGAGCTGTTATTTTCTATGCTGGGACAGATTGCAAGGGTGGAAGGAGGATCTGGAGGGAGGTAGAAAATGGGAGGGAATAGGGTACATGATGTGAAATTCACAAAATAAAATTTTTTTCAATAAAAAATTAAGAAAAAGAAAACATGCTCCAGAAGGAACAAAGAAAAGCTTTATTTACTTCATTTTCTTAGAAGTAGAAATCTGAGATTGTAATTTTAAATTCCTCTATGTTAACAATAATGTTTGAGGCAATATTTTATTCTCATGACACTGAATGTAATCTCATTCATGTATTTGTCAATTCATTGATGATTTTTAGGCATCTTACCATGTGCCCAACCCTGAATCATCCTTGAAGGTACAGGCTGGACAAGATCTCACTGTCACAGTTCGGTGGAGAAGACAATAAAGTAATGGCAAACAGTGATGGAGACCTATGCAACAAACTTGGGGAGACAGGAGAGAGAAAGCCATTGCCCAGCACGAGATGGAGCTGAGTAAAGTAAATTTAGAAAGATTCAACAGTGGAGGAGGTGTTTGAACAGAGTTTAAATATGAAGAATAATTTTCCAAATGGATAACAGGGAACATCATTATAAACAAAAGGAAGAACCTTTTAAAAAAAAACAAGAACAAAAACCAAGGACACATATGGGTGAAGCAAGAATAGGAACAAATGATAAGAGGATGGGCAGAGCAGGTATTAGACAGATCATTTAAGGTCTGCACAAAAGCCCAGCGCTGAAAATTTCCTTGAGAAAAGGATGGTACTGAATGAATGGAACACCCTTGAATGATTTCACATTTCCCCTTGAATGATTGAAGAATTAAGCCTGCTTCCACAGTTAGATGTTGAGGATTTCTCCTATAGGTATCTAAAATGGCCAAATTCATAGAATCAAAGAACATAAAGGTGGTTGCTGTTGGCTGCAGGAAAGATAATGCTGAGTTCCAAGCCAACCGGCCTAAACGTTCTATCAAAAGAGTGTACTCTAAAGATCTGCCTCACATGGACCTGTAGTCAACAATGGTGTATTGTACAGGTAATTTATTAAGAGGTTAGAGGGGTTGATCTCATGCTGGAGTTCTTACCACAATAATTTATTTTTCAAATAATACCTTCTTTATCCAGCCAAAGCCCATTTCAGTCAATGGTCTGTCAATTCCAGGGTCCCCAGGCATTATCACAATCACATCCTAAAAAAGCAAGGACCACTGCATTTCTCTCAACCAATTAGTGGTTCATTTAGGTCAGCCAACAATTCAAAGTCCCAGAAACAGTTCTCTATGGAGTTTATTTGTGTTACTGCTGCCCTGAAAATACTAAAAGAGTAAGAAAGTGAGAAAACAAAAAATTATGGCTGGAAGGAAGAGTTTAAACTAAGACTCTAGCCTTAACCATATCGCAAGTAGGAAACCCACATACAAAGGATGTGGCCTGAAATTGATGGGCTTCAGCCAGGACAAGATGTTCATCTGACAAGCCACAGAGGCAGCAGTTATAATAGAGGGGAGGATTTGGCCCTCTGATACAAGCCAGTATTGTTGCTCTGGACTCTCTTGGACTGGCTGTCCCCCCGCTGTGGGTAATTTGATGGCCACTTGACCCAAAGGCAGGACCACAAACCCCACTTCTATTAGATCCACGTTAACACTCATGCTTCAGGGAGAGGAGCTGGGAGCTAACAATAAAGACTCCAGAAGACTTTCCCAGAGCTACAAGCTAAACCTCTAAGCTATGACAGGAGTCATGAAATATTTGTTGACTGCACAAGCTCATAATTTAGAAGACTCAAGAGGAAGAAATCTCAAGAGAAACAAAGTATTTTTACTTGTTGTGTTCTTTTTTTTTTTTCCAAGTGTTCCAAGATTCCTCCTTCTACCCTTTCCATTCTCTTTTGAGAACTTCCTAGTGCACCCTATGCTGTTAAGATACTTCTCATGGCCATGAACTCTCTTTGGTAGGTATTTTTATTAGATAAAGGAATCTTGACTGACAACTTTTTTTCTTTCATGTACCTCTTCCTTCTGGCCCCATGGCTTCTGATGAGAAATCATCATTTCCAATTGCTTTCTTCTGTTACTGCTTTCAAGATATCCCTATCTTTACTTTCAGAAGTGTGTGTGTGTGTGTGTGTGTGTGTGTGTGTGTGTGTGTGTGTGTG
>CAJQZJ010032584.1:2120018-2151557 GCA_907164525.1 Lophiomys imhausi | reverse complement strand
TGTGTGTGTGTGTGTGTGTGTGTGTGTGTGTGTGTGTGTGTGTGTGTTGTGTGTGTGTGTGTGTGTGTGTGTGTGTGTGTGTGTTCTTTCTCCTCAGTCATTATGGGGAAGACATAATGACAGGAGCATGAGGCAGCAGGTCACATTGCATCCACATCAGGAAGCAGAGTCGATGGATGAATAGTGATACTCACTGGCTTTCTCCTTTTGACTCAGTCCAGGGCCCTAGCTCATATTTAAGGTGGGTCTCCCTACCTCAGCTACACCTCTCTAGAGTTTTCCTTACAGACACACCCAAATATGTCCCCTGGGTGATTCTAAATCCAGTCACCTTGACAACGAAGGTTAGCCATCAGGAAGATTGTGTGCCAACTGGTTGCAAAATGTGGCTAGCCTTGCAGAATAAAGATAGCAACAGAAATACTTCTGGGCATGCTCAGTTTTCTCCAAAACGTCTTAGCAAAAATGAGAGGACAAGGACAAGATACTTTGAAAGTGTGTTAATATAGGAGTTTCCCTTAAAGGAGTTTGCCTCACTTAGCAGCTAACAGCTGGAGACCTAGATGGTTAGGAGAAGCAGAAAGATTTTTTCCCATCAGTTTCTCTTTTATTTAAAATGAAACTTTTATGAATGAATGTTGAGTCAGATATAGACCTTTAAACTCATGGAGATGGTTAGATAGTAGAATGTTAAAGTCAGGGGCCAAATATGTATAAACTGGACATTGGGAAGGTATACTGGGCCATTTAACTCTCATAATTGTGGCATATTTATATCTGTTGTTTTGTATAATACTTACTGTTATAAGAGAAGGAACCATCTGTTGGACTGAAAGGGGAAACTTCTGGGGGGAAGAGGGTGGAAGGGCGGGATAGGAAGGGGGAATAGGGAGGGGTTTGTGACTGAGATGTAACTTGAAGAAAAAAAAATAAAGTATTTATAAAAAAAATGAAACTTTTATATTTAATTTTTATCATAAATGACCAACCAAATGATTGGTGTTTCGCTGTGGATAGGGAGATTCTTCGCAAAAGGCTCTTGTTTTGAAAGTTTGGTCCCTAGCTGGTGGAAGGAAATATTGACAGGTGAATGGATGATGAAGACACTATTGTCAGTGAGTCAAGTCATTCTTAAATTAATATTGAAAGACTGGTTAGGAGACGGTCCCAGGTGGTGGAGGCAGATGACTGAGAACATGGCTTTGAAAGGCCCTGTTTGTCCCCAGGTATCTCTAACCTCCCAGCTGCTAGAGGATGGACAACATTCTTTCATGTCCTGGCTACCATAGTGTTCTGCTCATTTCAGGCCCGATGCAATGGAGTCAGTCAAGCACACACTGAAATCATAAGCAGAAATAAACTGGCCCTGTAAGTAGCTTTACTCGGGTGTTTTTGCCACATCAATGAGAATGAGTACAACTGAGATAGGGCTTATATTCTGTGGAATTAGGTCAAGCATGTTGCTTCAAAAATTATGAGAGTCCTTAGAAATGCTCACTGGGTGTTTTCAATTTCATGATTCTAGAGAAAACAGAAATGCCTGGTACAGAAAGATTGCGGCCCAGCAGACCAGCCCCACAAGAGTTTTGATAGCCAAGTCTCCCAGTCTAACCTAAGACTCTACATAATCATAGCTCTGTCATCCCTGAACACAACTTCAATGCGAAGATGAACTGTCTCAGGCAATGCTGGTCAGACTGTGTCAGTTGCTCCAAAACAAAACTCTATTTATCTTAGTGTACTAGAATCCCACTGAACGCTGGCTGTTGCATTGACCTTCAAGACAACCTCCAGATTACACTAAATAGGAAACACAATCCTATTGAACATCTGTCAATAAGAGGTACGCTGGTAACATGGTTAGCAACTGGCTCTTGAGGTGGGATGTCCTGCTTTGTATCATTTGCCAATTGTTGTTCTGAAATATTACTTCTATATGGTATGGATACGATAAACATAAATAATCTCAATAATACAAATGGTCATAAACTTTAATGAAACAATCAGAAAAGAATGAGTTTTTAATATTTAACATTTTATATTATTATTTAATAACAAGTTTATCTAAGTCAATTTTAATATTAGTGTTATTTAACAACTGGCTTCCAGAATTTCTGAAAATGCAACAGTTGCTCTTTGTGAATTGATGGGAAGAAACTCCAACAAACCACTGGTTAGTGTTTTATTTCATAAAGAAATATTGGCTGAAAAGCTAAGTAGTGAAAAAATAGGATTTTATGAAGAGACAATCATCCATTTTTAAGTTTTTAATACCAAAAAGACAAAATCAGAGTAGTTTTAAAGCAATCTCACACAGTCTTTTCTCCTACATATGTTAAACATCTAAAATATAAAACGTGAAATATAGCAAAATATGAAACTTTGGAGGTACCAATTTGATACAAATAGGAAATTCAACACTTGATCTCATGTGTCAAGTCACAGTCAAAATGCAAGCAATATACTAAATGGATTACATAAATTAAGTTTAAACTGTCTGTATAATGTGTGTATGAAACCTAGATGAAAGTCATATTTAGACTTAGGTCCAATCCTCAAAAGATCTCATTTTGAATATAGATATTTCAAAATCAGAAAAAAAATCCAATTTGAAACACTCCTGGTCTTAACATGAGTGCTATCTAGCATGTACTATGTCCACATATGCTTTTTTTTAACATGTTTTTAGATTTAAAAAATTAATTATGTGTGTGCTGGTTTGAATGAAAATGACCCCCATAGGCCCATAAGGAGTGGTACTATTAAGAGGTGTGGCCTTGTTAGAGGAAGTGTGTCACTGAGGGGTGGGCTTTGAGGTTTCAGAAACTCAAGCCAGGCCCAGTGACTCATGTTCTCTGCCTGCTGCCTGCCAATCCAAGTGTATAACTCTCAGCTCTTACTCCAACACATGTCTGCCTGTGCTCTGCCACTCTTCCTGCCATGATGATAATGGACTAAGCCTCTGAAACTCTAAGTCAGACCCAATTAAATGTTTTCCTAATTAAGAGTTGCCATAGTTATGGTGCCTCTTCGCTGCAATAAAACACTAGCTAAAACAATGTATATATATTGGATAAATGCATGTGCAAGTGTAGACACATAATAAGGACTCTAGTAGGCATGGGCATGGCAAATATGGCTCTGGCAGGCCATGCCCTTCCTCAATTCCCTCTTCCTTGCTAAAGGCCACTAGATTACCTTCTTAAACCCAACCGCCAATATCTGTTCCCTTATTTGGCCCCTTCCTCCTCCTGAGGCTGGCCACAAAGTTCCAGCTATCAGAGTCTTGAAGTCCAGCAATCAAAAGCCTCCTTTTGCCTACCCTAATTAACATGCCTAATCAAAATTAGTCACCTCATCCTAACATAGGATTTCCCTTTCTACCTTTTTAAACTGTCATTTGCCTGTGGGCCATGTCCGGCTCCTCACTATCCAGAGGCAGTCCTTTATCCCGCTGAGTCATATATCCCTTCCCCTCCACCTTGCTTCTTTTCTCCCCTCTCCTTTGTTCCTCTCCCCTTTTCCCTAGAACTCTGTCTGCTGCCTTTGTCTCTTATTCCCTGCCCTTGGTCTGTCTGGGGCAAATAAATCTCCCTTGTATTGAGAACTTGGTGTCTTGTGCCAACTTCAAGGTCGTTTTACCTAAGGAGTCCAGAAGAGGGCACAGGATTCCTGGAGCTACAGTTATATAGTCAGTCATAAGCCATGAGACATGAGCACTAGGAACCAGACTCAGGTCCCCTGCAATAGCCGTGGTTGTTCTTAACTGCTGAGCTTTCTCCAGCCTCGGGTTTAAAAATTTTTATCAAAATTATCTGATTTGGTACAAAATCATGTCGTTTGGAAGAAGGTGGATGGTATTGGAGATCATACTGGTTAGAAATAAGCCAGACTTAGAAAGACAAATATGGTATATTTCTATTAAGTGGTAATTGCAAATTTTAAAAAGAGAGATATGAAAATAGAGATTATATTAAAGAAGGAAGGAAACAAGGGAAGAAAATGAAGGGGTGAGAATTACCAGTGTGTATTATGCACATGCATATGTATGAAAATAGCACAAGAAACACATTATTTTCCACAATTAATATATGCTAAGAAAAATAGAAAAAGTAAAAATTTTAAAAGCAAAACAAACAAACAAAAACCCCGCAGGAATCTTTTCATTGGTTTAAAAATGCTGAGTTAACAAATTCAGTGCTCAGTTCAATTTGTTGAACAACGTGAGTTCAACAAATGAGCTATTGTTGAACCCTGGCTCCCCTTGTCTACTAAGCTTTCTACTAATATGCCAAAGGTTCAACCCAATATTCTACATATTTCTATCACTATAAAATATAGAAAATATAAATTTTGCAATTTCATCTGTTTCAAAAGTGACTTTAGCACCAGACATCAGTGACTCACCTATTACCTTGTAATCTCAGGTGTCTAGGAGGATCAAAAGATGGAAATCAATGTGGACCGCTTAGCAAGACTTGTTTCAAAAATAAAGGGCTAGAAGCAACAACAATAACTTTAATGGGGTCACAGAGTAGATGGGAGAAGACTGAAGATGGAGAACATAAACTGCTCTCCCAAAACTATATTGGGTTTATTGTTTTTCCCGCAAAATGGAAGAACCAAATGGACACTTTGTTTGAAACCGTCAGGATGTACTTGAGAATATCTGTATCAAAGGTACAGACAACCCCAGCTCTTAAAGCTTTTAGTTCATCAGTGTGTCCCCAGTGACCATCACTGCATTCAGAACCACAGATAGCCATAGGCACTCATTCACTGGCCACTGGCTCTTCCAACCTTCTGCAGAGAAATCAGGGCCCTTAGATGCAACAGATACAGGAAGGTCTATTGAAAGAGTGCGCCACCAGTGAATTTACCCCATAGGAAAAATCATTGCTGCTACAGAAATCGTGTCCTCCTTCCCAGAATTCTAAGCAAGAGCTCCTTAGTGATGTTCATCCTATATGACTGTTTACATGTTTTTAAATTATACACCTCACCTCCAAACATGAATGGATCATGAAAGTATATTAGTTACTGGTCTCATTCTATGATAAAATATCCTCACCAAAGAAACTTAATGAAGGGTTGATGTGGAGTCACTGTCCCAGGGTAAGCAGCCCATCGTGATGGGAAGTTATGGCAGGATTATCTTGAGACAGCAAGTGACATTGCACCTACCATCAGAAGACAGAGGGTGAGTTGTCACGCTCAGATATTTTTCTCTGTTTTATGCTGGCCAGGATCTCAGCTCACAGGGCAGTCCTACCCATATATAGTGTGTGTCTTCCCACCTCAGCAACCTAATCTAGGTAATTCCCCACATATACTCCAGAGGGTAACCTAATCCAGATAATCTCTCACAGACATGCCGAACAAAGTCTAAAATCAGCATCAACCATTATGGAAGATCAACATATCATCTCATATTCTGTAACAAATGAATGAGCACCTCAGTAAGCACCATTTCTCCTCAAACTGACAACAGCTCCAGCAACAGTGAATCTGCCTTTCCTGAGGAAATGCCCCAGTTATTTACACAAGTGCTGGTGACCAGCTGAGGTTAGCCAATGTCTGGCCCCCAAAACTGTAAGACAAATAGAACCATTCTACCATAATTCAACTCTCTGGGGTTCAACATTTCTCCCTCAGTAAGATCTATTTCCTTGGGTTCCTACCTATAAATTCCATCAGCTTTAACCTTTTTTTTTTTTTTCTGTAAATGCTTACACTTCCAACAGCTCCAGGACAGAAGACAACTCCTTGGCTGCAAACATCTCGAGTTCCACATGCAGGCTTCTTTAACAGTCACAGGGGGGCTGATGCCTTCCCCCTACTCTGTGTGCACAGTTCTGTCCTCAGCAGTTTTATTCACTCACAGCCAATGGTGGTCAGAAAATATTAAATGGAAAATTCCAGAGAGAAGGGGAAACCACATTGATATAACTGTTTCTGAAGTATACTGTTTCACTGTCCTACTTTATTATTATTCTTCCTAATCTCTTACTTTGCCTAACTCACAAATTAATATTTATCATAAGTATATGTGTATAATATATAGAGAAAACTACACTGTACAGTCTCACACTGGGGAGGGTCTTGGAATTTGTCCCCCACAAGTAAGTGTAAAAATAACTGCCCATAACCAATAATCATGTTCTTACCTCATCAGAAATAACTTGTCCAGGTATCTTTCAACCACCTTCCTTCCAGACACTGTTTAAAGTAACATTTGAGAACAGGAAACTTGGCAGAATGATCAAGCACAAGAAAAC
Source organism: Lophiomys imhausi (assembly GCA_907164525.1). Classification (NCBI taxonomy): domain Eukaryota; kingdom Metazoa; phylum Chordata; class Mammalia; order Rodentia; family Muridae; genus Lophiomys; species Lophiomys imhausi. Next base: position 2,145,279 of record CAJQZJ010032584.1, on the reverse strand, counting down.
TAGAAATACTGTCCTGTATATTAAAGGCATATATTCAGTTTCAGGATATATTCTGAGAACATTAAAAGTAAAGGTTCATTCTAATGTCTATTTTCAAGTAAGCATAATTATAATTTAGACAGAACCTTTTTCAGTGAAATATTGTTTTATAAACTCCTTACTATGTGGGGCTCAGAAGACAGCTCAGTGGATAAGGTACTTGCTACTTAAGCATGAGGGCCTGGGTATAGATTCTCAGTACCCGGACATGGTGAGTCTATAACCCAGCGCTGAGGAAGGCAGCCGTGGTCAGAGACAGGTGGCTCTACAGCACTCACAGGCCAGCTGATTTAGTCAACCAATGAGCTTCTGGTTCACCGAGAGATCCTACCTTGAAAAAGTAACGTAGAAGACAATAAAAGAAGACATTCAACATCAACCACTGGCCTCCACATGCACACATACGCATATACACACATATATACAAAGGCATGCACACACACACACACACACAAAAGAACATACACATGTATACAACACACTCTCTCTCTCTTCCATACCACATAACAACGAAGTGCATATAGTCATTACAGCAACTGTCTTAGATTTGTTTCCCTCTAAGGCAGAGGAGGGAAAAATCTCTAAAAGAAGACCCTAAGAAGTGCTAGAAGAAAATTCATAGTGCATTAGGGAAGAGGAAAGAGCCTGATGAACAGATTATCACTATGGAAACCTGAGCTCATACCTAGAGACAACAGAGAACACACCTGGAGTTAATCAGCCAGGGCATAAGGCAACTACTGCCTACTGTCAGTCAATAATTGAAAGGTATTTCCAGGGGTCTTCATCCCCAAGACTTTAAGGGTACATGAGATTTGCAAACAGTTACAGAGCATGGAGATGGAAAGTTTTAAGACTGTGTATCCAGGGCAGAAGAGCTCAGGCCGGATGACTATGATACTCCACCACATTACCTTTTGTTTTTCTATTTTCTTTGGGAATAGACTTAAAATATCCAGGATTCAGGGGAGGAAAGTAAGTCAGTAGAATACTTATGTGAAACTTAGAATATATACTTGGTAAAGAAACGAGTCTTTTTTTATCAATCTTATGGCCCAAACTACATTATTATTGTTCAAAAAGGTACTCATTCACTTCACACCTATTAAGATGGCTTTAAGAAAAGGACAGAAGCAACTGGAAGCCTTACATGCTTCAAGTGGGAATATAAAATGGTGTAGCTCCCGTGAAAGACAGACTGACAGATCAGCAAGAATAAAAATAAAAATAGAATTTCCACACAACCTAGCATCTCCATTGTGTTGTATACACCCAAATGGATCTAAAGAAAGGACTTCAATAAGTGTTTGTATATCTGTGTCCACACAGCATAAGTAAAAGCTGAGCGCTAACTAAATCCTCATAAATGCATGAGTGAATAGACAAACCATGGTATATACTTACAGTGGATTTTTTTCCATATTAAATGAGAAACAAATTACTGGGGCTAGTAAGATGGCTCAGCAGACAAAGGCCCTTGTTACCAAGCCTGAGTTCAATCCCCAGGACCCTATGGTGGAAAGAGAATCAACAAGTTGTCTTCCAGCCTGCATGCGCACACACAATAAATGATTGTACTTTTTTTTGTAATTGAAGGAACAAAGTTCTAATACATTCGCCTACAAACATGAACCTGACAAATGACAAATGCTGATTGTTTCCACTCATATAAGATACCTAGAGTAATCAAATTCATGGGGAAGAAAAAGTGTGTTTGCCAGGGTCGTGAGACAGAGAAATGGAAAGCTATTGCGTAGTTGGTGTAGAGTTTCAGTTAGGAAAATTGAAAATACTGTGCTAGAGCCAGAAGATAGCTGTGATTGTATTTAATGCCCTTGAACTAGTCCCTTGCAGGTGGCTAAAATGATAAAATCCATTATACATATTTGTGGGCATGTGATACGTATCTATAACCACCACATTTAAAATCCTGTAAAAATAAAAGAAATTTTAAAAAATGGGCTGAAACTCAAGGTTCTAAGTTCAATATCACAATAAATAAACACACAAATAACTACTGTCTGCAACAATATAGCTTGTTAAAGGCTTGCATTAATTTTTTCAACATCAGCTCTGCATGTGCCTACTTAGCATCCATAAATAGCATCTAGAGCTCATGAAAGCACCTTGACAGTAGCCATCCTGGGTCTCTCTGATGTTCTTCCCAAGCAAATCTCCACTCATTCACGCCCAGGTCTTTTTTGTGGAAAGAAAGGTACTCTGATGGCCCCAATGTGTCTGTTTCACATTAGCTTTCTGAAGGCACTGTTCACTTACCGGTGTGTGACTCTGTGTTTGTGAATAAACGCCAGATTAATTTGTGAAGAAACCAGACAATCTGGCACTGCAAGTTTGCCAGGGCGTCTGCCTTGAGGCTGGTTCGCTGAACAGATTCCTTGAGGGCAGCTGTGCCAAGGCCCCCGAGGAACATAGTTTCATGTTGACCCATGGCACACGCCTGTCCTTTGGAAGACACAGAAGCCTCCCTCCACAACGAAGATGACTTTGCCCCCCCCCCAACTCCTCCCACTGTAGTATTAATTAAAGCAAGATTTGATCCCTGTGTTTTCTTCTACATAATGTTGAACTCTTGAAGAGTATAAAATAAGGGAGAGAAACCTCACAATGGCATTTATTGCCTGTATTCCTGGCAAGTAAAATTGTGTGTTGCACCTTAAACACTCTTCCTGCTCCTGGCATTTGGCTGAATACCTTCCTTCTTCGGGAGGGTCTTCTGTCCACCTTCCCATCTCTCTATGCCTCTGCATACTCTATTCAGCACTCCTTTCAATGACCCTCACTTTCATTGTTCCTTTTTGAATGTCCAATAAGAAGTAACTTCTTCCTCTTCCAGAATACCATAGTGCTTCCCATTATCCAATGTCCAGCATTTATCAATCCTAACTTGTATTTGCACACTGATATTTTGTCCCCTTTAATTTAATATAAAATCTTTGGTTTACCTTAGTGTCCAGATGCCAGGTTAGCATCCTTCTTACAATGGGAACTTAATAAATGTCTCAGAAATGAATGAATAAACCAATGGATGAATAAGATCCTACAAGCAGAGCCTAGGAAGCATGGAGAAGCTGTGGCTCCAGCTATTGGTTACTCAGATTCCCCGTTTTGGCCCTGCTTCCTTCCTCCCATCCCTGTAGGATGCTGAGATGAAAGGACAGATAATCACTGTCAAATGCTCACTTTTAACCCTTGAGCATGTTAAATACCAGGTATACAATAATTCCCATGGCTGGCTCTTTTTACACTTTCATCTCCTATATTTCAGTCCTACTTCAAACATGAGAATCCAGACTCCACCCTTTAAGAAGCCTGAAAAGTCTTGAGTTGCATTACTATGATGATAACTCAAATGACAGCACATGCTGGTGAGGGTGTGGAGAAAGGGGAACACTCATCCATTGCTGGTGGGAGTGCAAGCTTGTACAACCACTATGGAAATCAGTCTGGTGATATCTTAGAAAACTTGGAACAGCTCTACCTCAATAGACATACCACTTCTGGGTATACATCCAAATGACTTCGCACCAAACCACAAGGACACCTCCTCAGCTATGTTCATAGCAGCTTTATTTGGAATAGCTAGAAACTAGAAACAACCCATATGTCCCCCAACTGAAGAATGAATTTTAAAAAAACTGTGGTAAATTTACACAATGGAATACTACTCGGCTATCAGAAACAAGGAAATCTTGCAATTTGCAGCCAAATGGATGGAACTAGAAAAGCTCATGCTGAGTGAGCTAACCCAGACTCAGTAAGATGCACATGGCATCTATTCACTTAGGGTCAGATTTTAGCCATGTGGTACAGGATAATTATCCTACAACCAACACACCAAAAGGAACAGGAACGTAGTAGACCTTGTTACCTGTTAGTGGAACACTTTGCCCTAATGGAGTTGCCTTGTAGGCCCCCAGTGCAAGAGGAAGCTCTTAGCCTTCATATGAAGGGGGCTGATATGTAGGGGCACCCCACTCCTGAGGAGTAGGATAGGCGAAAGAGGGGGTAGAGGGTGGGAAGGTGGGACCGGGAGGGTGGAGGGAGGGGACTGTGATGGAGATGTAACTTTAAAGAAATAAATAAACATTAAAAAAGAAGCCTGAGTATTGGCCGTCGACCCTCTAACTGTTACCTGGTTCTCTATATCTATAAGAACAGCAGGCAGGGCTTGAACCATGTGTTTAGGGTCCCTGAGTACACATACATCTGCATTGTGCTTCAGCCAAAGAAGCCTGGGTGAGCATCTATTTTATACTTCACTTTGTTCTGTGGTTTGGCTGGTTGGTTGGGTGGTTGGTTTGAAAAAGCATCATGCAGCCCAGGCTGACTTTAAACTCACTCTGTAGCCATGGTTAACCTTGAGCTCCTCATCCTCCTGCCTCCAACATTCCAGTGCTGGGATGACAGACATGCACAGCCACTCTTGATTTTATATTTTATACTTTAGTTTTCTACAAGAGTTATTAAGAAAAAATATTCCCTCTTTTAAAAAAATATTAAAATATATATTATGTACATTATATGTAACATATTTTTAAATAGAAGTTGGAGAGATGTCTCCGTGGCTAAGAACACATACTGCTCTTGTAGAGGACCACAGTTTGGTTGCCAGCACTTAAGTTGGGAAGACGGCAACCTCCTGTAACTCCAGCTCCAGGAGATCTGAAAATCTCTTCTGGACTCCATGGACATCTGCAATTCATATTTTCACATATCCACACAGAGATGCACACATATACACACAACTAAAAGTAAAATAAATATTTTAAAAGGTAACTGAAAATCAATAGCCACATGGCACATGACCTCGATATTCAGGAGTGGGAAGTTGAAATTGCCCCACCATACCCACACACCCAAAACAATGGCATTAGTTTAATTAATAAGTGTCATGGTGCCATCAGGCAAGAAGTATCAACTTCCCGAGTCCTAGTTTGGTGGGTCCCTTCTCTGAGCTTTGTTTTTTTATTTTCAAAACAAAGAGACTGACCTAGAAGACTCTATTACAGTACTACAAAGTAAGTCTCTTTGAGGAAGTAAATGTGTTCAGTGTAGAAGCTCCACTCACAAGTAACCACCAAACAGGAACTGTATCTTTAATTCTAATCATCCAATGTTAATTGCTTGTGTGAGTAGCAGCTACTATATTGAAAGGGTGTGGGATTAAAACATGATTTCTAAATGTTCTAAGGTTCTAACATTCCAACATCCTAGAACTTTCTAAATAACCCTACCTCAGCCTCATTTCTCCTACCAAACTTTGGTAGTTATATTCTCCACTCTCATAAAACACATACAGAGTTAAAGCAAGAGAGAGAGACAGAGAGAAACTAAAAGGACTAAAATTTGACTTCCTCAAAATAAACAGTAGGTGTCTCCATTGCCCAAAATATCAACTACTCAAATTGTGTTTAAAAGTCTGTGGATAACCAACACACTAGCAACATAGACTTTGTTACCTATTAATGGTAAAATTTGCCCTAGGGGTGCTACCATGTAAGTCCCCAATGCAAGGGGAAGCTCTTAGCCCTCATATGACTGTTGAACTAAGAAGGGGTGATATATAGGGACACTCCACATCGGAGGAATGGGATGGGTGGGAGAGGGAGGAGAGGGTGGAAGGGTGAAAGGGGAGGGGTTGGAAGGAGGGCACTGTAATGAAGATATAACTTGAAGTAATAAATAAACAAAACAAAACAAAAAAGAACAGTAAAGAGAGAGAGAGAGAAGAAAGAATCAAAGAGAGGCTTGGTCTTACCTTAGATGGGACCATATTTATTCACAGCAATGGAACATCTTGTCACCCATGTACATGGATGGCCAAAAGGCCCACAGAAGACAATGGGAAGTGGCCCATCGCAGAGGCAGAAATGGGTGGAAATGGCTTCCATAGTTCACAGGGGAACTCCAAGGGCAGTTTTTCAGAAGAACCTATCACAAAATCCTTGATAACCAATTTCTTCATATATAAAAAGAACACTTGGGAAAAATAAGTTATCAAAGTGGAAGGTCTCTGTGTACATGAGTTATTAAGGATGAGTTCTGTCTTACATCTCAGCTATGTGATAAATTCTTTCTTATCTTTGTTATCTTTTTAATAATAAAGGTGAGGCCCTGGCTGTTTTCTTATCTCCTCTACTCTCATGGGCTTCCTCATTTGTTGTTTTGCTTTCTCAGTTTGACTGAAGTTTCCCATTTGAACAACACATCTTAATTGAACCTTTGCTTTCATAGACTCCCCATTCACAGCACACATGCACATTAAACATAACCCAATTTCCCCCTCTCCCAGAGCTGCATCTCACACTTGCTTCCCAGGGCACCCTAGGGCACTATTTATTATATTCCTTTCAGGTCTGAGACGTTAAGCATCTCATTATCTGGCTACATTCTCTCATGGTCTATTTTGTGTTGCTATAACAGAATTCTTGAGGCAGGGTACTATTGTTTAGAAACTGAATATCCCCCAATGCTGACATTTTAAATTCTCCATCACCAAAGAAATTCAAGCAGGAGGAGATGGAAACTGAATGATGGGGCCTAGTCTTTGGAGGCATACTTCTGAGGAAAATCGTGTGACCTGACTTCCTCTTAACTTTCTTTTTTTGCTCATTGGCTCCTGGTGTTAATTGTTTCTTTTGTTACTCCTGCTGTGATATGCTGCCTCACCCTGTATAGGCCTTAAAACAATGCGTCTGTTCAGTCATGACCTTGACCACCCAATCTCTAAAAGCCCCTATTTCTCCACAATGTACCACTGGGAGTTCAGTTTCCAGTAAAATTTGGGAGACACACTCAAAACAGGGGTTTTAACCTCTGGATTCCAAAATTCATCTTCTTATCTTAACAGTCCCTGCTTCTCAAGCACTAACTTAAAGTCCAAATTCCAGGGCTTTGTGGAATAAAACACAGATAAGTTCCAATGCATGATGTACCCAGTGATGAGTGTTTAGACTTAACAAATCATGTGCCTCAAAAAGACAGGAATAAGCCAGACTTTCCCATTTTGAAAAGGAGAAATGGGGAAGAAAGGTAACTGGACCACAAAATCCCAACCCCAGTGGGGTGAACAACAGAAAGCCTTACAGCTGGAGAATAATCTCCTTTAATTTCATGGTGCACATCCTGAGCACACTGTCTCTGGCATCCTTTGACACTGGATACCAGGGCCCTAAGTTCAAGAACTCTCTGAGCCTATATAACTAGCATCATGCAGGGCTTGTATCCTCCAGAGTGGAGGCCTAAGCATCACCCCAGTACCCTTGAGCTGAAGTTAGAGCAGCCAAAGAATGACTTACAAGAAACAGAGACTGAATCAGCTGCAGCTCTGAAGGCTGGCGAGCCCAAGATCAAGGGGGCAGAGCATCCCTGAGCATCAAACAATAAGGAGCCAAGGGTAACTCTGTGGCAGCCTTTATCTAAGGCCCAGCTCTGGACCACTGATCACAGAGGCATCCTTGAAGACCTCTAAATGACCTTCAGAGCTCCTTCCACTCATCTGCAGCTCCTTCTACCTGTGATTATCTCTTTAGCGAAGGGTCCTTTGGTCAACCTTCAGTTTATTCTCCCAAACAAACCTTCGCTCACTTTATAAGGGCAGAGCAACATTTTTCAAGTATTTTACTTTCTTCTTTTCTTTTAATTAAAAATTACATATTTAAATTATTTCTCCCTCATTTTACTGCAAGCAGCCAAAAGAAGAAACATTGTGCCTTCCTCAGTCACCAAGGACTGGCTCATAACTCTATCAAATCCTTTGTCACTGTATGACAACAGGGCCTTTACTCTTCTTTCTAGAAGTTCCCTCTGAGGCCTTGGAAGAACAATCTCGCCATCCACATTTCCACTAACATTCTGGTCACAGCCACTGTCATGCATCTCTACGGAGTTCCAGACTTTTTCCACAGTTCTCTTTTTCTCTACTGTCACCAGCATCACCCCAACACTGTTTGCAGTAGCCCAGGCTCCTCTGCCTGGATCTGTTAAATCAGCAGTTCTTAACTGGCAGGTTTTGACTCCTTTGGGGGTCGAACAGCCCTTTCACAGGGGTCACCTAAGACCATTGGAAAACATAGATATTTACATTACAATTCATAAAAGTAGCAAAATTACAATGGTGAAGTCCCAACAAAAATAGTTTTATAGTTGGGGGAGGTCACCACAATGTGAGGAAATATCTTAAAGGGTTGCAGCATTAGGAAGGCTGAGAACCACTGCTGTAAATTCTCCCAGCCCTCCATTCACTACTCAGTCACAAAGCTGCTTCCCCCTTCTCAGGTATTTGTTATGATAATGTTTCAATTTCCACCATCACTTTTGTTCCTGTTGTTGTTGTTTTCTTTTGGTTTTGGTTTTTCGAGACAGGGTTTGTCTGTGTAACAGCCCTGGCTGTCCTGGAACTCACTCTGTACACCAGACTGGCCTCGAACTCACAGAGATCCTCCTGCCTCTTCCTCCCGAATGCTGGGATTAAAGGCGTGCACCACCATGCCCAGTTTGTTTTTTGCTGCTGTAATCTCAGAATACCTGAGGCTCAGAGTCTAAAGTCAAGGGATCCTCTTCTGACGGCCAATCATCCACAACAGAGGGCAGAAGGACAAGGGAACACACACAGGACAGAGGGAGAAGTGAGGGGCTGACCTCATCCTTTTGTCGGGAACCCACTCCCAAGGTAACTAATGGCTGCTCCTGTGATAACAGCAGTAATTCATTCAGACCTCCTCTCAGTCTTCACTTCTCAACACAATTGCTTTGAGAATTGAGTTTCTAATGCACAAGCTTCTGTAAGCATTCAAACTGTAGTGTTATCAGGTACAATCCTTGAAAAGTAATTAAACATAATCTATTAAAATGATTATAAGATGATCAGATGAGCAAAGCAAAACATTAATCCAAATCACCTAATGCCTTTATGGGAATATGGTTTTCAGCTCTGATAATTTTCTGTAGCCAGATGTGGTGTAACAAACTGAAAGAGCTATGACTTCCTGCCCAACAGCTGGGCTTTCAAATGACTCAGTACATGACCACAAAGCTGCATCTATATAGCCCTATATAAACACTCTAAAAAGCCAAATGTACCCATGTATTTCTTTAAACTCAGTTAGGCCAGAAAAATCAGTACCACAGCCACCTGTTAAAAAGTCTTGATAATAATAGAATAGACATTTAAAATCAGGAAGCTGGACTTCAAGTTTTACCCATAACTTTTTATGATTACTATGGATAGTTATTGAACTGGCAATGATCTATAATGTTTCTCAATATAAATTGCAAAAGTACATTTTAAGATTGCTTCTGCCAGAAGTTCAAATGAAATATAGATAGCATATGAAAACCATCATGGACTAGGTGTTTTAATAGTACAGGACCCCTATATATCCATGACCTAGGCCACACTACCATTTAGTTATCAAATTTTACCAGTTCAGTATGAATGTCATAGTCTATGAGCTAATGATATGTTTATACACTAAAAATAAGAAAACAAACACAGTTGTTTGGGAGAAGAGGAAACACTAAGCTAAGTGTCAGAGAAATGAAAGGAAGGGACTGTCCCCTTCTCTCTAGTGGGGCCTACAGAGGTGTGTCACCTTGGGCTACAGCCCCCAGTATCTGACACTGAGGAAGACTGGGAAGGAGGGATTTCAAAGCTGTTCTCACCTGTGATGGCTGGGAAACAGACTTCAGTCACCCTAGAGTCAATTCACAACTCTTCAGATTACAGCCACATCAGTCACGGTGAAGGAGAAGTCAGTTTTGCCCCTGGGGATACATCTGGCAAAGACTGATTTGGAAGTGATACCAGGCAGGGTTGGAGTATGAGATGGGTACCACTTGCCTACTGTCTACTATGTGCCAGACAGTACTTTACATCAGCACTCTATGACAACTGCTTGGTAATCACCTGGGAAGCAGTGGAAAATACCCAAGATCTCATCTTCTACTTGGAGTAGAATAGAGGGTGCTGTCAGGAGCTGACATGTCTCAGTATCAAAAAAAAAAAAAACAAAAAAAAAAAACAAAAAAAACCCTTAAGTTAAGAAAACATCTTTGAATGCCATATTCTGCAGATTTCTTGAGGTTTTTGAAAACCACCTATCTATCTCTTATATTTGGATAAGCAAATGTTGCTTGTTTCTTAGCAAGCTGATTTCTGATTAACTTAGAAAATAGCTGTGATAGACTGCCCTAGTACCTAACAAAATGACATGCTTGAATGACTATTAGTTTGCATTTCTTAATTATCCTAAACAGTTTATGACAGTTGCTAACAAAAGGCTAAAACTTCACATTTCATTTTTAGACATTACCTAGGTAAAATATCTTAAAAAGAGTTAACTTTAATTTTTTATCAATATACAAAGATCAATAACAATGTAGCCAAATATAATATTAATTTTGTATCAGTATACAATGATATAAAAGCATATTCAATAATCTGTCCTTTTTTCTTTATCACTACTATATTATGTCTATATCCTACTTTTTCTCAAGTCTTTTCACCTCCACATAGGAGAGAAAGAAGGATACAGAAAAGAAAAAGAGAGAAATCTCTGGGTCTAACCTTCAAAGCTATTTAACAAGACCATTAACAGCTTGTAATCTCGTCCCCTAAATAACAAGAATCTATAACCCATAAAATGACCAAAGGGGGGAAAATTACCCACCTCACCTTCTAGAGATGGGATTTTGCTCTCTTAAAATGACTTCCTGCTGATTTGGGATGTAGTAAACCTGTTTGGGGCCCAAATAAGAATGGAAAAATGGTTAAACATGTTAATAGAATCATTTGATGTTCAGTCCTTTTGTGCTCAGCTATTTAAATGTTCTAAGAAGTTTGTAATTAGTGGCTGAGCTTCAGGCCTTTACTGAAGTTCTGGCTGGAACAGTCTGTGGAGCTGAACAATATTAGTCATTTTGAGTTGTTGTGGTTGTAGACTTTTGAGGAAACAGTTATTGAGGAAGTCTGTGAGCCTGGATCGTCTAGGCTACTTATCTTCTTTGGTGTCTGATCTGTTTTCTTCTGAGGTTTCAGTTGTCCAGTTGTCCCTGGGTTCCTTAAATGAATGCTTTTAATCTCCTGGAAAGATAAGAACAGAGCCCTGCCCTAATCCTAACTCGGGGACACTTCTATTTTGGGGGGGGAGCAGGTAATATTTTTCCTGGAGCAAATTTGTTTTTTTGACAATATAAAAAGTATTATCTTTCAATTGAGATTAAAAAAGAAATTATTTTAATATTTTGGATCTAAACAAACCTTTAAGTATATATATTTTGAGATCTCAAAGGACAATTCACTTTGAATTTCAGCATGCATTTTGTGAGTAGCTTTTAGACTTAAATCAGCCAAGTATTATTTCTTCCCATTACCTGCTTTATTAAGAGTAATTATGTGACTATTAGTTCTGTACTGTCTGTTCCACGGCTCCTGGGATGTCTTCCCTGACCTTTGAGTTTGATTGATTTTGGTTTTTAGTCATTTTTAACTCTTTCTTGTATTTCAGTGGAGGCAATTTCTCCTGTCATGTTTCAATTCCTCCACTTCCTCAACTGAGTGGTTTCTCTTCTTGAAGTTTCCATCAGTCTGCTGATAGCCTCTGTGTGTCTATGTGTGTTGTACACCTTTTCTACTAGTGACTTTAACATAATAATTGTAACTATTTCAGTTCCCTGGGACTTCCAGTACCTGAGTCTTTCTGACTCTCATTCCATGATTCCTGTGTCTCCCAGTTGTGAAGTTCACCTTTATCTCTGGGTCGTGTGATTTGTTGCTGAGGTAAATAGTTTCATGCCTAAAACTGTGCATAGCTCATGTTGCACTAGGTATCCTCTGTGAGGAGCTGAATCATTTTGGTCAGGTCATCTTGTTTTGTGATTACTGTCTCTGAAATTAACCCCAGTATACCACAGGCTTTCATTTCCTCCAACATGACCTTTTCCTGCAGAGCCCTGGGGTTATCTGAGAGCTTTCCTTAGGATTCTCTTCCACTTCAGACTTAGGCTTTACCTATCAATCTGAACCTCAAAAAAAATTTCTCAATTTTACACATTCCTCTACCATATATCTCCTAGTGTGTTCTTTTGTTCTCACTAACCTAGGAACCTTACTGTATGCTCCTGTCCCAACCTGGCTTGGTCTCAGATATGAGACATCAGTGATCCTATCTTTTCCCTCATGGCAGAAAATTTTTTTCTTCCTCATCCTCAGGAATAGAATGTTGTGAGTTGGGTTCTTTTTCCTCTCTCTTCTCTTTTCTTGGCCACAGTATATCTACACACATGCCCCAAGGTTGAGAGTATTGGCTACCCTTTCTCAACAGTTTAGAACTGTTCTTTGTAAAGAAAATAAGGGTGAAGTTATGAGCTCCCTTGGCAGAGTGTTTATCTAAGACCCATGAAGCCCTGGGTTTGATGTCCAGCACCACATAAAATGGGTGCGGTAATAAAATGGGTGTGGTGACACATGCATTCAATCTCAGTAAAAGAGGTGGATCATAAATTCAAGGTCATCCCCTAAACTGTGAGTATGGGGCCAGACTGGAATAAAAGATCATAGAGGAGGTGGTGAGGGAGGGAGGAAAAGATAAAAGGAAGTAGGAGTAAGTCGTCCTCATAAATGATCAATATCATCATCATTAATGGGGCAAGGCAAGAGTAGAATGAGTAGTAGGAGGCTATTTCAGCTTCTGACCAAAAGATGGGGGTGATATGGACCAAGAAGGCAACAAAAGGTAATATCGTGAGTGAATTGTTTCTAGATGCATTTTTGGTATAAAGGAATTTCCAAGATAGCTGAATGTCAGATATGACGATAAAAGAAAGACTACTTAAAGATTATACTTTTGTTCTAAAAAATCACAAGAACCACATACCATAAAATGAAATGGGGGAAGCAAGAGAAGTGCCCATTTAGAGAGAAATTCAGTGGTTTAATTTCAGAGATGTTACATTCAAAATATTCAGTAGACCACTGGATATAAATGTTCAGGAGGAATGAGGTCAATAGAGCTGGGGCTGTAGCTAAGTTGACAGTGCTTGCCCAGCATGCAAAAAACTAAAATGTGAGTTTGTCCAGGTTCCCAGATAAGAATAGAACAAATACTAGCTGGCATTAGCAGTATGTGCCTCAGTGGCCTTGACAACAGCCGTTTTGTGGAATGATGGAATGAAACCCTGATTGGAGTGGATTTAGGGAAGAGCCCAAGTAAATGGACTGCAGTCACGGAGTGAAATAGTATGAAGGACAAGATGCTAACATGAAGAAGACTGGGTCCAAGGAATAGAGAGGGCAGGGCACTGCACAAGTACCAAGTCACCTAGAATTAAGACAAAAGTTGTAGTAGAAAAGGAACAGTAAACCAAGGTGTTTCTTTGTACCAAGTGGAGTAAAACAGTCAAGAGGATAAATAGTATATGAGTTAACTTATTTGAAATATTTGAACATCCAAATGCATTGAAACAGAACAGATTAGAGGTACCAGGTGCTGAGGGAAAGGGAGAATAGGAGATAATTGCCTAACAGCTACAGGGTTTCCACTATGAAGTAATGAAAAATATTTAGAAATATAACAGTGAGAATTTGAGGCAATGCACAACATCTATTTAATACTATTGAATTATATTACTAATATGGTTAAAATGAGATTTTTATACTATATCTAGTATTTAAATTAATAACATGAGATAGCTAAAATCATTCAATTACACATGCTAAATGAGTGAGTTGTATAGCATATGGCCTATATCTTAATGCAGTGACTAAACAAAATTAGAAAAGAAGGCCTGTCCCAGAAGGCAGAGCAGATGTGGCTGCATGCAAGGCGGGGAGTGGTTTAGGTGGTGACATAAAAGGATGTGCTGCTGTGTGCCCTGTGCTGGGGAGAGCATCCCATTACCTAGAAAACCCACCACACAGAAACATTTGGCCTAGACCACATCTAACTGACCAAACTCTAACCAAATGAATTTGGTGAGAATCCCATCAAAATCTGTTCTCATGTCAGGGTTCAATCTGAGTCCAGGGTTCAGAAAGTCGAATACTTACATGGACCCTTTCTCACCAGCACCTTGTGGGGAAATCCTGTTCCCACATCCTTTACTAATGGACAGAAAAGAGCAGCTCTAACCTAACCTCTGGCAGAAGCACAGGAGCCCATGGCCTTCTGCATCCTCCACTCCAGACCACTCCATCCTGACCTGTACTTTCTCTCCTCAAATCCTCTTTGTCTATTTTGTGGAAACTCATTGTCAATAAGTAAATTCATTCTAACACCTCTAATTATTCCTTTCCTCTCTATATTCAGGCACTCTGTAAATTCAAAGCTAAACAAAAGTTTCCTAACTGATAATGTCTGTAGCTGGGAAGCTTGCAGCCTCTCACTTGATGTGAGTTTGTGCCATTCATTCCAATAAACAAGAATTCTTAAAAGCTTTTTTTTTGGTAGATATAAAAGATATTTTCATGGTTTTGCATTAAAAATCAGGTAAGAGGTTTAAAATACTGTAAATAAATTAAAGGTTTCTTAAGTTCAACCTGGTTTTCTAAACCTCTAAGAGTTGAAAAATTTGGAGCGAAGGTAAAATATATAAATGTGAGATGTTAGCCCATGCCTTTAACTCCAGCAGAGACAGGAGGATCATTATAGGGTCAGTTGTCTTATAAATTCTAGAGTTACAAGGAACAGGATGGTGATGGTGCACACACTTAATCCCATCATTTGAGGATACACCCTTAATCCCTAGAGACAGAAACCTGCAGATCTCAGAGTTCAAGGTCAGCCTGACACAAAGCAAGCTCTAAATAGAGAATTTGCTCCAGGAAAAATATTATCTGACACCCCCCCCCCAAAAAAAAGGTAATGTCCCAGAGTTAGGATTAGGGCAGGGCTCTGTTCTTATCTTTCCAGGAGATTTAAAGCATCCATTCAAGGAATCCAGGGACAACTGGACAACTGAAACCTCAGAAGAAATTAGATCAGACACCAAAGAAGACAAGTAGCCCAGACGATCCAGCCTTGCAGACTTCCTCAATAGCTGTTTTCTCAAAAGCCTACAACTACAACAACTCAAAATTGCTAAGATTGTTCAGCTCCACAGACTGTTCAGCCAGAACTTCAGTAAAACCCTGAAGTTCAGCTTCTGTCTACAAACTTCTTACAACATTTAAATAGCTGAGCACAAAAGGATTGAACATCAAATTATTTTATTAACATTTTTAACCATTTTTCCATTCTTATTTGGGCCCCAAACAGGTTTACTACATCCCAAATCAGCAGGAAGTTATTTTCAGAGAATGCATCCCATCTCCAGAAGGTGGGGAGGGTGATTTTCCCCCCCTTTGGTCATTTGTTGGGTTATAGATACTTCTTGTTATTTAGTGGGGGAGAGGTTACAAGCTGTTAAATGGTCTTGTTAAATAGGTTTTGCAAGTGAGACCCAGGGACTTCTCTCTTTTTCTTTTCTGTATCCTTCTTTCTCTCCTATGTAGGGGTGAACAGACTTGAGAAAAAATGGACATAGACATAATATAGGAAAGATCAAGAAAAACGGACAGATTATTGAATATACCCTTATACCTTTGTATATTGATACAAAATTAAGATTGCATTGGGCTACATTGGTATTGATCTTTGTATATTGATACAAAATTAAGATCATATTTGGCCACATTGGTATTGATCTTTGTATATTGATACATAATTAAGGGTAACTCTTTTCAAGGTATTGTACCTAGCTAATACTTAAAAATGAAATGTGAAGTTTTGGCCTTTTGTTAGCAACTGTCATAAATTGTTTAGGGTAATTAAGAAATGCAAACTAATAGTCATTCAAGCATGTCATTTTGTTAGGTACTTGGACAGTCTATCACAGTTATTTTCTAAGCCAATCAGAAATCAAGTTACTAAGAAACAAGCAACATTTGCTTATCCAAATATAAGAGATAGATAGGTGGTCTTCAAAAACCTCAAGAGATCTGCAGAATATGGCATTCAAAGATATTTTCTTAACTTAAGGTTTTTTTTTTTTTAATACTGAGACATGTCAGCTCCTGACAGCACCCTCTATTCTACTCCAAGTAGAAGATGAGCATCGAAGAATCTCCAATTGGAGGTGAGTGAATTAGTGGCAAGCCTGTCACTCGGCAAGAAAAATCCCTTGTAGACAGAATGCTGTCCAAAAAGGACAAAACATGGAGGCAGGTAGGTCAACAGCCTAGTTCTACCAAGACAGGGTAGGCAAGTCCTTCATAATTCCTGCTCTACAATCAGTGTCTGTCAGAGAAACAGGGCCAAACGGCTGAAGATTGATGCTGCAATGTATGGAATGAAAATGGGAACTGTCCAGGCAGCCACTGGTATGTCATTTCTTAGTTTTGGAAGCTGCTGGCCCCACACTTCCTGAATAATCAGATATATTTATCCCTCTCAGGTCTCTGATGTTGTTGAAGACTAGATAGCTAGAGTCTCATAGTTAAATTTGGAGTTGTTTAGGAATTAAGAGGGTGTTCTGGATCTAAGAAGATGTTTTTAAAATTGTGATGTAAGTTAGGATGGAAGCTGAGTTGGATATAGAACTTTATTTTTTATTTTTTTGGTTTTTCGAGACAGGGTTTCTCTGTGTAACAGCTCTGGCTGTCCTGGTCTCACTTTTGTAGACCAGGCTGGCCTCGAACTCACAGAGATCCGCCTGCCTCTGCCTCCCAAGTGCTGGAATTAAAGGCGTGCACCACCACCACCCGGCGGATATAGAACTTTAAACTCATGGAGATGGTTAGATAGTAGCATGTTAAAGTCAGGTGCCAAATACGTATGGGCTGGAAATTGGGAATGTATGCTAAGCTATATAACTCTCATAATTGTGGCCTAATTGTTTCTTTTGTTTTGTATTGTATTTGTTGTTATAAGAGAAAGAGCCATTTGTTGGACTGAAACGGGGAGCTGTTGGGGGGGGGAAGATATATCTTAAACTTAAAAAAAAAAAGAAGGGGTGGGTGGGTTGAGGAGGAAGAGGGTGGGAGGATGGGACTGGAGTGGGGAGAAAGGAGGGGATTGTGATGGAGATGTAACTTGAAGAAATAAAAAATAAATTTAAAAAAATTTTAATAAAAAATGTTGCTTTGTTTTATACATGAAAAAAAGAATTCTTAAGAAACATTCACTCTAGGTTAGAGTTGGGTATCACTATGAAAGTACTGCTCTTAAACTCATGGAGATGGTTAGATAGTAGAATGTTAAAGTCAGGTGCCAAATACATATGGACTGGACATGGGGAATGTATGCTAAGCCATATAACTCTTATAATTGTGGCCTATTTATTTCTGTTGTTTTGTATTGTATTTATAGTTATAAGAAAAAGAACCATTTTTTGGACTGAAAGGGAGAGCTTTTGGGGGGGAAAAGAAATACCTTAAACTAAAAAAAAAAAAAAAAAAGAAGGGAAGAGGGAGGGGGGGTTGAGGGGGAGGAGGGTGGAGGGGACTGGAGGGGGGAGTAGGGAGGGGATTGTGATTGAGATGTAACTTGAAGAAATAAAAAATAAATTATTAAAAAAATAAAATAAAATAAAGTACTGCTCTGAGACTATGTCTAGCTGCTCACCTTGCAGCAGATTGCTGCTCCTTAAACTTTGCAGAAACTGACACTCTGGAGCTGCTAGTGCCTGTATATTGGAGCCAGAAATCCCTATTCATCAGATACAGATCATTTGCCTGTTGAAAACCTTAACTGGCTGATTTTTATGGTTACCTCTGTCCTCTGAAAGCATGAAAAATACCTTCCAGCCCTGTGAACGCTTCTCAGTTGGGCAAGAGGTCAGTTTTTCCACGTTCCATTATGTAAGTGATACCTTCAGCGATTCAGGTTGTGGAGAGTACCCAAACCCTTTGTAATGGCCTGTGATGCTTAGAGGATCTGTAGGATCTCTTTGGCCAACGACTCAACAAGATGTAACCCATTTCTAACATGGGAGCAGGGGATGGAGTTTACTTGGTGGCATTAGATATCTAGTTGGGGCCTTGTCTACCTCTATGATATGATGACTCCACTTTAATTCCTTTTCAATGTGTGTGTGTGTGTGTGTGTGTGTGTGTGTGTGTGTGTGTGTTTATGAAGCTTCTATAGTAGTGGGCTTCCTTGTAGCTTTTTAAAAGGTCTTTAGTGCTGGTTGCCCCTTCCATAGTCTTTCCTCCAACCTGCCTTCCCACCACCCTTCCCTTTTAATTCTACTATTCTAGTTTTTTTCCCCTTCATTTATTTATAATACAATGTTATATTTCCTGCTGGAGGAAGAAAGAAATCATCAATATCACCCAGCTATAAACCCTGGGACTAACAACAGCTACTTGCCTGTAAGATATATTAGTACTAGTACAATAGTGGTACAAATGTTATGGGGATAAACAACCACATTTTAATTTTGGATTTATAGTTCACATTATGAGATGGAACCTATATCTGACACTGCTAAAGAGCATGAGACTAGATATGTCATAGGCCCTAGGAGAAAGCTTAATACTACTATTCTACTAAAATTACATGCAAATAAAATTATCCTTAATGATATATTACTGTAATCATAGATCAATGCATTGCTTAGCCCTCATCAGAAAAACTTCCTGTAGAAGATGATAATTAACACAGAGACCCAAAACTTTACAGTGTGTAGAAAGTGAGGAATTTTGGAGGATGCAGGTCTAAATGAGATTTCTTGACCAAACCCCTCCCCTTAGGTTCAGAGATCTGTGTGGAAAAGGAGTCAGAAAAATGGTAAAAGCCAGAGGTAAATCACTCCAAAGAAGTAAAATCTTCCAGAAAGGACAGATTGATATCAACTGATACATATAATGATGCACATATGAACTCACAGAGACTGTGACAGAATGCACAAGACCTGCACAAGTTCAAACCAGACTCTCAGCGTAAAGATGGGGAAATGGACCCAAAGTCCCACCCCTAACTAAGAAGCTATTTGAAATTGATACCTGCTGGGAACGGGAAACCAAGTTTTCTACAATGGAGTGTTAAAGAGTGTATCAACCACACTCCAGGGCAGGCCCCAATGCCCAAGAATAGAGTTGGCCAACACAAAGTAAACTCCATGTGTCTGGTGTGCTTTTTGTTTGTTCATTTGTTTGTTTGTGTGGGTTTTGTCCTATTAAGATTTTGTTTTGTTTTTATTTTTGTTTTAGTTTTTCTGATTCAATTTAAGGCCCACTCCACAAGATAGAACCCATACCTGACACCAGCATAGGGGCCAAGAACTGTGATTAGACAGATCATAGGCCCTAGTGGAGAATCTACTGTTATTACATGCCAATTGGAAATAGTATTAAACTGACTCCTAACAACTCCTCATAGTACTCATGGATTAACACTTCTCTAAAACCACATCAAAGAAGCTACATTTTCAGTAGATGGCAATTAACACAGAGCCACAATTGATCATGGTTCAGAAAATGAGTGACTGCAGAGTGCTCAGCCCTAACTGGGACACCTACATCTCTGTTACACAGAGAAACCCTGTCTCTAAAAACCTAAATGTATTTTAGTTCCAGGTGGTAGAGAGAGCTTTTACTGGTTGATGATTTCAGAAGACGAATTATTTTATTATTTGTATAATTACAGATTTAAGATTTTGTAATGAATTATTAAGGACACAATTAATAATAATACTTTAAAAGTAAATGTTAATGATTAAATTTTTTTTACATGGCATTTAATCTATTTTGCCAGTTTTTCTTTTAGAATGTGGGTACCATTCAAGTGTTTTGGTGCACACCTTTAATTTCAATACTTGAGAGACAGAGGCAGGCAGATCTTTGTAAATTCAAGACCAGACTGGTCTATATAACAAACTCCAGGCTAACCAAGGATACATAGTGAGGAAAAAAAAATGTTGGTATCTTCAAAGATGGGTGACATTAATGGACATTTTAAAATATTTTTATTAATTCTTTGAGAATTTTATACATTATTGCTATTATTATTATTATTATTATTATATTTTTAGGTTTTTAGAGATAGGGTTTCTCTGTGTAACAGCCCTGGCTGTCCTGGATTCGCTTTGAAGACCAGGCTGGACTTGAACTCACAGAAATCTGCTAGCCTCTGCCTCCCAAGTGCTGGGATTAAAGGTGTGGGCCATCAGGCCTGGCCTGAGAATTTTATAGATTGCATTTTGATAATATTCATCTCCACTCGCATATCCTCCAAGACTCATCCCCCCACTTCCATACCCATTCACCTTTGTGTACTTATTTAAAAAAAAAAAAAAAAACAACCCATTAGTTGTATTAATGTTGCCTTTCTCCTTCCACCATGTAGATGCCAGGGAATTGAACTCAAGTTATCAGGCTTGGAGACAAGTGGTTTCACTCACTGAGCCATCTCTCCAGCTCTAACATATATTCTTGTATTTTTCGTCTTTTACATGTGTTGAGTAGCACAGACAAAATGAGAATATTGGATAACCTATTTTGGCAGTTACTTCTGAAATGAAGGGTCTGCAGAAAAATCTCAGCTGCACTGCTACTGTATTATTGAGTGAGGTGACCAAAGCTGCAAGATGGAAATTCAAAGAAATAGGAGCAAGTCTCTGAGGGGTTCACTGCTGCCACAGCCACCTCTGGAGCGGGCACTGTGGAGCTACTTTCTGGGTTCTATTTGAAAATCAGTTTTGTTAATCTTACACTAGATCTGTGTGCATTCATCAGATTTTTCTCATAAGGCATTTTCTGGCCTACCCCTAGTGCTGGGTCTTCCGGGAACATCTTTTGACATCTCACACTCAGTGGCCATGGGAAAGGCCAGAAGTACAAGATGAGAAGTACATCGTGAGAGACTAAGTTAAAGGAATGTTGGGTGGATCTATGCGAAGCTGTTTTCAGCCCATGCAGAGCTAGCTGGTTGCCGTGGTAACAGCTGGAGAGCAATAAGAACCCTCAACACCTAAGGAATCTCAGAGGTGTGTGATGCAGGCTCTTAGCCATGCCTCCTGTGATGATAGGCCTCTATAATGCATATGATGCCTCAATTTTTGTGAGAATAAAGCTCCCCACAGGTCGCTAATGGTACACATTTAGTCAGAGTGCCCTCCAGGTTTGCAGACCCACCATCTCTAAAAAGCCTTAAGTAGAGAAGGAAAAGCTACAGTCTGAACCTCTATCAGTCTCATGTTGAAGTACCACATCTTTTCTCAGCCACACACTCCAAAGTTTTCTCAACACTGGCCAGCAATTGGGTTGTCTTGGTTTATTGCTGGGTGCAGTGACTTCAAGTCTAAAGCTATCATTACCTTACAACTGTCAGTCCACGCTGACTGCAACTGCCTGGTCACCATTGTCCTTGGGCACAAGCAGCAGTGATCCTAGGGAATCCGTGGGATCCACATATTATCCTCCTCATCACCTGACGCTCCCGCTACTTTCCTGGTAGTGTGTGGACTGATTAATCTCACCCTGCCCTGTAGAGTAAATCAGTTCTTTGCTTGCTGGTTGACTGGCATGGAAAGATAAACTGACCTGACTCTTCCCATTTTCCCATTCATTGCAGACCTCATTGTTTTACTTCATCCTGGAGCAGTGGGTCTCAACCTTCCTAATGCTGCAACCCTCTGATACAGATCCAGATCCTCATGATGTGGTCACCCCCAACAGTAAAATTATTTTCATTGCTGTTTCATAATGGTAACTTTGCTACTGTTATGATTCATAATCTAAATATATGTGTTTTTCCAATGGTCTTAGGGCAACCCCTGTGAAAAGATCATTCGACCTCCAGAGTCACGACCCACAGGTTGAGAGCTCCCTGTCCTAGCGAGAAACCCACCCTCTCCCATCCTAAACCCACCAGAATCTAATATCATAAGAATATGAAAAGCAGATTCTGAAAAACCGCCACAGGGAGTCCTGGTGAGAGGAACCATTGATCCACTCACTGATGGGCTTCTAGGCTGATTCCCTGACATAGCTCATGTGACTAGTACTGCTCTAA
This sequence comes from Lophiomys imhausi, assembly GCA_907164525.1. NCBI lineage: Eukaryota > Metazoa > Chordata > Mammalia > Rodentia > Muridae > Lophiomys > Lophiomys imhausi. The sequence continues at coordinate 2,123,227 of CAJQZJ010032584.1, read as the reverse complement.
GAATGGACATATAAATATCCCTGAGGAGAGTTTTAAGTTTTATATATGAGTATATGTTTGTATATTTATGTGTATATGCCCATGGTACCCAAGGAGGCCAGAAAAAGACATCAGATCCCCAGGAGCTGGAGTTGTAGGCAGTTGTGAGCTGCCACACATGGAGACTGGGAACTGAAATCTGATCCTTAGTAAGAGCAGCAAGTGCTCTTAACCACTGAGCCATCTCTTTGTCCCTAGAAGTATCTGTTTGTTATAATAATATATGACAATTTGGACACATACACCCAGCAGTGGGGTTGTGGTCCTATGATAGATCTGTTTTGAGTTTTAAGGAATCCCCAGACTGTTTCTATGAAGCCTGAGCTTACTTACATTCCCATCAGCACTGTACAAAAAGAGTGATTCTTTTCTCCACATGCCTGTTAGCTCGTTATTCTTTATGATAACATTTCAAATACACTTTCCTGGTGATTTTAGCACCTCCTTGTTGCTCACTACAGACCTCTCCTGAGAAGTATCTATTCAGATTTATAACATTGTTATTGAACTGCTCCCTTAGAAGAAATATTCTCTGTTAAATGTTTTTAAATTAGCATAGTCCCATGACTTCACATCTGCCCTTTTGGATAGGAGACATCTAACCACAAAGGAAGTAACCTCAACTTATGAAACAAGTAAGTAGCCACACCACAGGTAAGATACGACTGAACTTTCCAGTAATAAAACACCAAAGGCTTCTGCATAGCACAAAGGAGGGAGGGGGAGAGAAGGGCTCTGTGTCTCTATCTTACTAAAGCCAACACCTGGAACAGTGTTCTCCATATGGGGAAGGGCACCAAAAGCAACAAGATGCCCCTGGCTTCCTTTCCCCCCATGGCCATATTTTTCTTTCTAATTTCTGGAGGTAAGACATTTCATATACTTTTTCTTTTTGCTAATGGTAAAATAGAAATCTATATAGGTTTAATTTATGTTTAATTTTCTATAAAAGGGGAAAGGAAATAATAACCCCCAATCACTTTTTAATGCTGCCATTTGTTCTTACTATCTAAAAGACACACCAGCTTAAAAAAAGAAAAAAAAAAAAGGTCCGTGTCTGAGGAAATAATATGAAAGCATCAGCTATATTTTGGGACTCTTATGGATCCAGACCTCTACCATGCAAGGTCTTTAAGTAAAAAACTGTCAGTGCATTAAAGTAGGGCTGTATGGGCTGTATTAACTCACATGCCAATCATATACGCACAGCTGAATGCTCTCAGATAAGGCTTACAACGTTCCGTGTCAAGATGTTGATTGTGGCTGTGTCCATGCCCAGTAGAGGGATAATGAAGAAAATAACAATATCAGTGTAAAATAATCTGCATTCATGCACACACACACACACACACACACACACACACAAATAAATGCACATGATCAAATGTCTGTCCTTAATAAAACTCACAAATCTAAATTAGCAATATGCTGATTAGCTCACTTGAGCGTCTTAGCAGCATTTCTGTCATCTCTACTTCACACTTGGGAAACCAAGATCAGAAAGGTTACTCAATGGGCTGAGCACACAGCTGGTTAGTAGAAGAGCCGGTTTAAGCTTTAACTTCATTTTCAACAATACCTTCAGAGCTGGTGCATTGACATAGAGTCTAAGAGCCTATTTGAGGCCATGCTTAGACGTCAGAAAGTCTGTGGCTCTACCAAAGCCATGTACAAATATTTAAATTACATGTATATGCCTTGTTTGATTAGATCCTCATAACTTTAAGAAAAATGTCAAGAGAAAGAAAAAACAGTAGGTAAGAAGCTGTGACTGGAGGACACTGTGCTTCCCGGTGGGAAAATGTGGTTTTTGCACTATGTGGGACTGTTAGGACAATGTTTTGACATTATTAGTGGTGTGAACTTGGGCATTTAAGCTGCATTATCATTTAACTGGAAAAATACCATCCATTTTCCATTGTAATTAATGTTATAAATAGAGTCAGTCACAAATAGAGTACCTGGGAGTCATAGATGTTCCATTACTGTTACTGTAGGTTCTGATTTGTTCCTTTACTTTTAATATAATTTACTAAGATTGCTACTACAGATAATAAACTTGCTATGAAACATTGCAGATTTTTAAGACCTCAGTGTCCTGCCTGTAGGGAGCATCAATGTTCAGAAAAGAGATTTCCTTCCCACTCTGAACTCTGTGCCATGAGCTTTATGAAGTTGCCTGACATTTGACACCTACATTTTGAACAGGTGGTTTGAGCTCTGTTAAGTGAGAATTCAAGTTACAGTTGTGTAGAGAGAGACAGAAAAATTAGCTACCATAAACTTAACCTGAACAATGAAAAGAATAGCAGAAAGTTAAGTCAGAGTATATGTATATATATATATATATATATATATATACATATATACATATATATGTAAGTGTATATATATGTAAGTATATATATATAATTTTGATAATAATTAAAATGTTAAAGTCTCACACTGAAAGCATGTTGAAGCTGAGCCTCAGAAGAATTTAGACACTGTGGATCAACAAGTTCAACTTAATATCACTCTGTGGGGTTCTGTTTCCTTCTCAGGACCCCCAGCACACTGCCTTTTTCTTACACAAGTTGAAATCTCCCCTAGCCTCACCCGAAATCTTATGTTCCTTAAAACCGTCTTCAAGAAGAAACTTAGCAGCTCCTGTCTAAGTTCCTGAAGCACCGTGCTGATCTCCGGGCCACACACTTCTGAGCGCTGTCGTCTTTCGTGGAGGACAGGAAGCACGAGCCTTGCCGGTCCGTCTTCCCAGTGCTTATGTCTTGGATGGAAAGAACTGTGTTCCCTTCACTGCTGGGCCCGTTTTGACAGCAGATACTTAAAAAGTGGTTGACTGAGAATTGCTTAGAAAATCAGTGCAACCAAAAGAAAAGGGGGCGGGAGACTGGGGAGAAGGCTCAGCCTGTTAAGAGCACGCACTGTTAAGTCCTGCCCAGGACCCAGGTTCAATTCCCTGCATCCACATAATGGCTCACTACCACTATAAGCCCAGTTCCTGACCTCTACAGACACAACATACATGGGACAAATGCCACAGCAGCAAGCACGGGCCAGACCCTAGTGGCTTGATGTACTCTGTTCCCTGGCACAGGACACACATCTAAGACATGCAATGTGTGTGTGTGTGTGTGTGTGTGTGTGTGTGTGTGTGTGTGTGTGTGTGT